>NW_026509594.1:0-14300 GCF_026875155.1 Cherax quadricarinatus | reverse complement strand
CGCGTCTGGGGACAAATAGGTTGAGGGGTTTTTAGCGGATGGGAGAAAAAACTTGCGATAAAGTATCGGATGGGATTTAACGTTATGTGTTGCCAACGGTATGGGGGGGGCCCACTGTATCATTAAAAGTAAGTTTTTTGGTTGATTTTTAGGCCAGAATACTTGAAATTAGGCTCAAAACAGGGAAATTTTCCCCCTCTTTCTAGTTTATTTTTTTCAGCAGGTCTAATTCAGCTAGGGATCCATAAACCAGCCAATCACCCTATTTATGGTTTAAATCGGAAAAAAGGTTTAAATGTGAAATTCAAAATTGGAAGGCATTAATAAGGAGGGGCCTGGGGACATGATTAAGAACAGGGAAATGTGTTTTGTCCCCGGAATGTTAACTTATTTTTTTGGACAATTTCTTAAATTGAATTTTTAATTTGTGAAAAAAATTTGCCAATTTATAGATTGTGTACTGTATGGGAGTTTGAAGGTGGTTTTTTGGCTTAGTCATTAGGCCAAAAATAGCTAGAATTTTGGGCCCAAATGGAGCATTGGAATTGCAAAATCGCTGATGTGTAATTTGTGCCTAGACCACATTTTGGCTGGAAATTCCAAAGTTTTCCATCAAATTTTGTACTTTTGGGTCTTTAAACTTCAAAAAAAAATTCTTTAATTTCAAAAAAAATTTTTTTTTTGTTAGTAAATTTTTAATTTTGGGGGCGGGGACAGTGAAAGGGGTTGAGAAAAATCAAATTTAAAATTAACAAAAAATAAATAACTTTATTATGAACAGTACACAACACAGCAAATTTATGCAAAAGGCTAAAAAAAACCAGTACGGTCTGCTCACAAATTGGCAATCAGTTATTGGGTTCCTTCAGTTATTCGGGGCCTAATTTGGCTAGCAAAATTTAAATTTCCGGGTTGCCCCACCCAAACCCGTGGGCTATTTGGTGGCATCTGCTGCATAAATCATTCCAATTCTTTTTCTCCATTTTTTTTTTTAAAAAGCTTTATTTTAAACCCTGCCATGATAAAAAGAAAACTTTCATTATGTAAAGCACCAACAGTACATTTTCCATTCCCTTTGGGGGGTTTGGCCGTATGTACGGCTTACGACCCTGGTTTTTGAGAAATAGTCCCCAAAAATTTCAGGCCCCAAATCTGGTGAAGAAAGCTGGAGCCTACAATAAAGAAGGGTTATGGGGTCAGTGTCAAAAGTATAAAAAAATTTGCAGAACACAGTGGTAAATGAGAAAAAAAAAATTTTTTTGACCGTTTTTTGGAATAAAACAGCGACTTTCCCCTGTTTTTCGTAGGGTATTTATTGTTGTTTTCTACTTTTCTTGGTCTCTTTTATAGAAGGGAAAGAAAATTTTTAAAAAATTGAGATGTTTTATGGTTTTAAAATGAAAAGTCCCTTGAAATTGGTGCAAAGTAGCAGAAATTTTTTAAATTTTTATAAAAATTTCGAAAGAAAAAAAATCATGCCAAGCGTCCATACAGTTATTGGTGGTCAAATTCTTTCCCAAAGTACGCTGATATTATTTTTTACCATTTTAACAAAATGAGAGTTGCATAACGTAAATCTTCTATTTTTTGTTTTAAAAATTCAAAGGGAAAGCCAAAGAAATTAAGGGGGGCCCGGGGGATGTGACTAACGAACAAGAACTTGTTTTTTAGTGCCGGGAAAGTTTTTCTGTTTTTTGGACCCTATTGGGAAATTGGGCATCTTTTGAAAATTTGTGTGAAACTGACGAAATTGCAAAATTCTGCCACTTTATTGGATAGTTAAATTGGTAAAGGGTGGTTTCTTGTACTATTCGATAGAAAAAAAGGGTTTCTAGCAAAAATAGTTATGTTTTTTGTCACTAGTACTTTGGAATTGCCAAAAAAAAGGGGTCAAAGTGGGCAAAATCGCTTGGTAAAATAGTCTCGACCGCAACTTCGCGAGACATAATTCCTTAAGTTTTCCATCAAATTTCATATTTTTGGTGTCATTTGGGGGAAAAAGTTTCTCTATTTTTTCATAAAAAATTTTTTTTTTTTTTTAAATTTGGTGCCCCTGGAACAAGTTTCAGGGGGCCCTGTCGACCTAAAAGGGTTAAAGATTAGGGGGCTTTGAAGCATGTCGGGGTTTTTGAACTCGTCTATGTGCAGGGAGTATGCTTTTTTTATTACGCTAATATCAACACTACAGCTTATTTCCCATCACAATTGATCTAATATGACTAAAAACTAAATAACATAAAAATGTTTAAAATACTCCAATAAATAATTTTGGGTAACCCAAGCATTTTACGAAAAGGTTTTTAAGAGGTATGGTATAAAATACCTTCCCTATCCCGTCATGGGGGGTTAATTAGGAAAATGGAGCATAGCACAGGGTTTGTGATACACACTCGTACTGCACCAAAAAAACCTGAAAAAAAAAAAGTTATTTTCTCTTATAGTTTTTTCACCCCTTAGAAAGCAATGTTTTGAAAACCTAGGATAAAAAAAAAAAAGTAAAACGTGGCTTATTTTTAATACCTGGCTTGGGAAAAGGACTTATTTTGATTTTGGAAAATATTCGTTTCCCAAAAAGGGGGCCAAAGGGTAGAAATTTTGGGCCCGTGTTTCTTTTACACCTTTTTGTCTTGTTTACCCATCAGTAAATGTTGAAAAACCTGGGTGTTAGAAAAATAGTGGGGGTGTTATTTGGGAACTGACCTAATTTTCTTAAAAATCTCACCCATAAAAAAGGGGCCCTTTTCTATACGTATTTATGTCACTGAGGTCGCTAGGCCTTTTTATCCCTTTGTACGGTACGTGTATAAAAAAGGGGTTTTTTTTTTATTTTTATTTACGGGGTTCCCTTTTTTGTTCGAAATTTAAATTTCCGTTCCGGGAAAGCCGTTACATAAACAAAAATTTAGATTTGAAACCCCCAAATTTTCCCCCCAATAAGAAAATTTTAAATAAAATTTAACCCGTTCCTGACCCCCCAGAAGTTTTTAAAAAAAAAAAAAATTTTTTAACATGAAATTTACTGTAGTACTTTAAACAATCAATGGAAATGAGAATAAAAACATTAACAGCATAACATTACCTTTATTGGGGTTTCTCTTAGGGGATGGGAGATGGAGGGGGAAAGAGAGAGTGGTTGTTTATATTTTGGGAAAGGGGGGAACCCCCTTCCTTTCAACACCTCAGGTACCTTTTGTTTTTTCTGGGGTTGCTTCTTTTTTCTGTTTCTTAATGCCACTAGGACCACTTGAGATTTCATGGAGTCCTGTTCAAAAAATTTAACTGTGGAGAGAGCTCTGTTTCTGGCGTTTTTAAAAACATTTCCCCAAAAAACCCCCCCAAGATTTTCATGTACATGTTGCCAACCTGGTTTGGCAAAACTTGTTGGGGTGATGTTTCTCCAAAAAAGCTTTCCATCTTACCCCACATTTTAAAAATCTTTTTAAATTTTGAAAAAAAAACCTTTTTCCCAATCCTCTTTCCTCCTCCTCTGAGCAAGATTCTGAGCGGCGATGTTTTGGGCTTTCCCCTGCGGAAGCTCTTGCGCTCCTCAGTGGTGAGCTCTTCATTGTGGTCTTCCCCTTTTCTTCCAATCCCCCCAAACCCACCCAACCCCCGGGAAAAACCCCCCCAGTGCCACAATTGATTTTAAAAAACAGACATAGGCCCCATTGGGGGTCAGTCCCAAACCCTTTTCAAAACCCTTTCTTGTCGACACAACGGGCCCCACAATTTTTTTTCCCAGGCAGGTTCAAAGTCCTGGTATTCATTTCCCAAAAGCCTTACCTATAAGGGTTAGGGGAAGTGGAGGTTTCCTGAAGTTTTTTCTCCCCAAAAAATTCCCTTAGGGTAAAAGTGATGTCTGTGGTCCCAGTCATCCCACCTGTGAAACATGGTTTTTTGTGTGGGTTTTTTTTTAAAGTTTGCAATAACCTGCTGGTCCATGGGGGGAAAGGAGAGGAGTGGTTTTGGGGGGGGCAAGAACTTTACTGTGATGAACCCAAACCCCCTAAAAAATTAGGTCATCCAAGTTTGGGGGGTTGGCAGGCGCTTTGTCCATTACAAAGAGGCACTTGAGATCCAATTTTTTTTTCCAGGGGGTACCCCTTTTCCCCATAGGGCCAAAAACCTTCATTGAACCACTTGAAAAAAATTTTCCCTCGTGACCCATCCCTTACTATTAGTTTTCCCAAAACACACACAATTTATTCTTCAAAAACTTTTTTCCCCCGGAAACATTTGGGGGATTTTCAGAATGGTTAACTAGTAATGGCTTCCCCTTTGAAAAACCCCACAAAATTAGCGCAAACATTAGCGTCCCGCCTGTCTTTCATAGACTTATGTCCCGGCATTTTCTTTTTCCCCTTTTTGTAATTGGAAGGGCCTCTTTGGGATTTTCTTCCAAAAAAAGGGTGTTTGTCCCAAATTTAAAAAACTTGTTTTAGGGTTTTTAGTCCTTCAGGCCCTCTATGTATCCTTTGGGAATTTTTGCACATATTTTTTTAGCTGCCTTGTGGTCCGAAATGGCGCTTCACCATGCCTTTCCAAAACTGTGATGCCGTACCCGGGTTTTTAAAACTTTTCAAACCAGCTTTGTGGCCTTAAATCCAAATCACTTTACCACTATTTTCAGGCAATTTCTTTCCAAATCTTCATGCAAATGCCTAAACCTTTTTACAAATAAAAAGAAATCATAAGGTATCTCCTGGTAAATTTTTTCCTTTTTTTTCCCCAAACCCAAAAATAAAATTTTAAACCTCTTCCCGTACTGGTGATCTCAATTTTTTTTTAGATTTGTTACTCCTTTGCAACAACAGAACCTTTTTTTCATTTTTCTTTGGGCCCCCATGGAAAATTAAGGGTTTTGTTGGGTTTCTTTTACACCCGGACCCAATTTGGCCACACTTTCCCCTTTAAATTGTTCAATGATGGTTTTTTTAATTCAATCGTATTTTTCACCTTCTTTACCAAAGGCTTGGCACTAGAAGTTTCTTTGGGCCCCTGGTAGCTTATTTAGTACTTGCAAGCCCCTTTAAAAAAAATGGAATATTATTTAAATATTTCGCTGGAAGACCCCAGGGGCCTTGCTCACTGGTAAACAATTTCCGGCTGGCTGCCGGGCCCCGGCCCACGCCCTGAATACGCGTCCCAGACGAAAATTTCGATCGGAGTCAAAACCCTTTAAAAGCGAAGTCCCTGTTTATACGGAAAAAACCCCCCTTTTATTGGCGAATTTTTTCGATTGTGGGAACCACGAAAAGCGGGGGGGAAAGGGCTGTTATTATTTTTTCAGTTGTTTGTTGGGTTATCTTATTCAAACTTGGGCAAAGTATGATGGAAAGGGGCAATGTATGATGGAAAGATTTTCTTCACGTACACCCAAAAATGAAAGAAATTAGCCAAAATAGCAGTGTTCAACCCCCCAGCCATTTTGGGGCCCCTTAGGGTTTTAGGGGGTTAAAATTTTTTATTGGGTTGTTAGGTTATATTCCCAAATTTTTTCCCCTCCCAAATTTTTGAATGGGAAAATTTAGAAAAATTACAGAAAAAAGAAAATAAAAAATTTTAAATTGGGGTTTTATGACGAAAAGTATTTTTTATTTTTACCTTTTTTCAGTTAGGAAAAATGGGGTATTTAAAGAAAAAGAAATTAAGAGGTTTTTAAACCCCAAAAAAACCGAAAAACGTCCCAATTAACCAAAAAGTTTCCATTTAAAAAAAATTGGGGTAAAAAATGGCGACATTTTTTTTTCCCTTTCCTTCCCAAAAATGGAGCAAAAATGCAATTTTTAAAAAAGTTTTAAAGCTTCTAAAATTTTTTTTTTGTGAAAAAAAATTCCCAAAGGAAAAAGCAAAAGGGTTTAAAATTTAAAAGGGGCCCGTAGGTGACTAAAAGAACAGGAAATTTTTTTTTTGTCCCAGGAATGTCTGCATTTTTATTCTGGCCCTTTTTTTAAATTTGGGCATTGTTAAAAATTTGGTGAAATCGGTAAAAATTGCCAATTTTGACCACTTTATTGGGTATTTAAAAAATAAGTGATTTGGGCGGTTTCTTTTTATCATTTGACAGACTAGAAGTAAATAATTTTTTCAGGTTTTCAAAAATACAGTTAATAAATTTTATTATACATAGCAGTGTATGTATAAAAAAATTTTTTCTAGGGGTTTTAAAAACCCCCAGAAAAGTCAGACAAAGTGATTATTTCCTTTACCTGGTTGGGGTTTGCCATATATGATTTTTGGTAAATTTTTTTTCTGGGTTTTGTTTTTTTGGGCTATCCATTGGAACTTGGGAATGTATGATGGAAAGGCTTTTTAAGTAAAACAAAAAAAAAAAAGAGGGACGATAAATAAGGGAGTTAATTTCTCGGGCCTTAGCCCCCTTTTTTGCAGTATATTTTGTGGGGTTTTTTTATGGCTGTTTTCCTTTTTTTTTTTTTTGGGCTCATTTGATAGATGGAAGATTATTTCAGAAATAGACATGATTTTATTGTTTTTTCTGACGAAAAGTACCTTGAAATTAGTCAAATTTGCGGGGGAAAAATTCGTTTTTCGATGTTCAATGAACTGTGAATAAGTTGGTTAATTTTATTAAGTGATTCTAAAATAACACCTGTAATTCGGCAAACCAGTATCCGGCACATACAGGCCAAAGGCCGGTTTGTGGGGGGAAATTAAGTTTAAAAATCCCCTTAAATTTTGAAAAATTCCTGAAATTTGCCCAGCTTTTTAAAAAAAAAATTAAAAAAAAAAACTTAAATTTTGGGGTTTTTCTTTTTAAAAGTGTTACAGGGAGCAATGCCATTCACGTTAACAGGGTTTCCCCCCTTTTAGAGGGCATGGTGTTGAGGAGGTCCTGGTTTTAATTAGTGCCTTTTTACCCCCCAATGAAAATCCATGAAAAAAAAATTGGGGGGCAGCTGAATTGCTGCTGGAATCTTATGTGTGAAAATGTGACCGTGATTACTAGGAAACAAACCTTGATTTGAAGTGGGTGTAGGAGGCCTTCCTTCACTCCCCCCTCGCCACCTCCCTCTTCCCCCGTTTGGAACTAGCCATTGCCTTATTTATTATGGTCTAGAGGCGGTTTTTGCCAGACCACGAAAATGCTTGAGTCCCGTGTCATTTTCCGGGCCGACTCCACCATCTTCAAATATGCTCCGTGTGCTACCTGCTGCTACAATCAAATATCCAAGTGGTTGCAGGGGCTTGCAAGCACATTAAAACAAGCTTGAAAGCAGCACCCCACTTGCCAGGACAAAGCTAAGGCGCCTGCGTTACAGCCCTGACCCCCAGATGTTTTCTAACTTTCCAGTGCTGCTGGCTCCCCGTGTTTCCGTAGCGGCTTAGTTAAGAAAATTTAAGAGCATTGAGTACTAACTTTTAAGTGGGACAGCCAGAGGTTCACCTACAAACATAGTAAATTTTGTGCTAAGTGCATTCCCCAAGAGGAACATTCGTCCGTATACGTGTGCTAAAAGTTTTTTAAGTGTGCAGGTTTGTTGTAACTATTGCATGATGGTTTTCACGACTTTAGGAATTGTGTACCTCGTACCTACTAGGCTTAAAGGAGTGGGGAATGTTGGGCCTGCGGGGTAACCTGAAAAATGGCCTATAAGACCCCAGCCATTTTTGCCCCATACTGGTGTGTCTGGAGGTAATGTCCCTTCCTCGTTTCCCCCTATTCACTTTTTATCCCTTAGCTCGTCGCCTTTATCTACATATGGGATAAGGGGGGGTTTTAGGACCCGGGCAAAAAAGACCCCAAGCCACCATAAAGGAAAAGTTATACGGGTTTAATCTGTTCTAATCCCAAAACCCTTTTGGGAACGTTCTACAGTTTTTCGGCCGACCTTGGGTTTTGTGAGAACTTTGTGAAGAGTTGTGACTGGGTATCCCTAGTGAAACACTGGAATAGTTTTCCGTTTTAAAAAGGGGCTAGAACGGTAATCCTTTTGGGAGAGGGTTTTTAACTGAAAAAGCCAGAGGTTTCTATAACTTTTAAATTTTTTGGGTGATTTTTTTGTCCACAAGTGAAAATTTGTCTGTCATTCCTAGCCGTGTGCTAGCTGTTTTTAAGTGCTGGGGGTTTTGGGAGAAATTAAAGTTGCAATTTTGGGTAACTCTCGAGACGTGTGGCCCCGTGATGCCCTTGAAAATCGCCTGCGACCCGCGGGCCCATACACCCTTTTTCCCTGTGCTACGAGGTGTTTCCCTTCCTTGTCCCTTTTTCCCCGGTATCTTTACCCCATCGCCAGTGTGAAACTCCTGCGCTATGGTTCTGATGGTGTTGACGTGATGATGGTGAAGGCAATTTGAAACATATTTTAGTAAACAGGCCGGAAAAAAGAACGAGGCCCCAGAGAAACTTGCTGAAAGCATAAGTGGGGCACACCCTTTCCCAACTGTCAGGTTGATTTCCTAAACACTGTCAAGAGCCCAAGTGAACGGGTTTTTCGAAGCTAGTATAGACAACCTAGAGAAAAAACAAATCAATTTTGTCCACGAGGGGGAAAATACGTCTTTGTGCAAATGAATCAGCTTTATAGACAAATTCTACTAGCAAATATGCCAACATAAAACTCCAGCAGCCCCCCAAAGGGGGCCTAAATGCTTACTGTATCTAAAACATCAAAAAGCATTGAACCCTCAAATCGGGGGGTCGAGAAAGTGCAACCCCTCGCGACTTTCCACGGTCTGTTTATAGGGGAGGGGCCAGGGGGACTTGCCACCTTATTCACTCCCGTGCAGCCCAAAAACAACGCTATTAATTGCTTTGTACGCCTCCTCCGTCGTTTTATAAGTGCAACACGGGGGCCCACATTCCCCGGGAAAATGCCCATCTAATCCAGGGTGTGCAGTGTGTGCCAATGTCCCCTTTAAAACGGTGTTAGTATGATCAAACACAACAACTGTTGCTAAAAATTTCAATTGTAAGCCCTCGGATCCGCACTCATGTGACTGCATGTGGGGCTGATCTCATCGCAGCCAACCGCACTTCCCCTTCCCCCTCTAAGACCCCCCGAACTACGGGTCCCCGGGTCTTATTCTGCTCATGCCTCCCCTCGACAATGGGGTTAGCCCCTCCCCTGGGGAGAGTAAAACAACCCCTTTTCACGCGGGTAATCCACCTAGCTGGTTCAGCGGGACGTCACCAACGGCTCAGCTGACCGGAACTTCACGTCTCCAGAGTTCCCAATCTTGCTCCTGGGAAATTAAATGATGTCGCGCAAAAAAGTATGGAAAAACAACATTTTTTCCTGAAACAAAAACTTGAAAAACAAAAGGAAGATGTGAGAGTGTACCAATAAAAATTTGTCAAAATTTGGAAAAGAATTTTAGGGCTGCTGAAAAAGGTGGTGGGGGTTTCTTAATTACGAAAGACGAATTTTTTACTTGGTTGAAAAATATAGTGAGATCAAAATAAGGCATGGTCCCAATGAGTTAGAATAGTGATGCCCGTAATATAAGGGTGGTGAAGGTGTGGGGGGGCAAATGGTGTCTATATTGTTAGTAATAGTGATGAGCAAAAAATTAAGTGGGGGGGTGAAGTGTGATGAGAGCGGTGTGTCTAAAAGTTGAAAAAGTGATGGCATAAATAATGGTGGTCAGAGTGTGATGAGGAAAACCACATAGCTTAATTTTTGAATACAATACTTTTGATAAATTAATGAACCAATGTTGGTTTGGCGCGGTGGACGTTTTGTGGGTTGTAATGTTAGGGGAGGGGGGAAATGTGATGGTGGGGTCACCTATCATCTTCACACATAAACAGCGTCGTGCTTGAGAAAGAGAAGACCCCCACGGGGCCCTTTCAACTGGAGGCACTTACAAAATCATGGACAAGGGTAGCATGTTGCATTGATAGGGCTGCAAATTTTATGAAACTTTTTTCATTATGCTTGGGGAAATCAAGTGCCCGGATACAAATGGATCAAAACTCGTTTTAAACTTCTTATTAAGCTGGGAATATTTCATCACTTAGAAAAGACTTCCCCGACCTTTTATCATAAGTAACCACCGAAACCCTTGAGTTGTGTGGGTTTCAAAAGTGCAGAGTCCTGAAAAATCCCAAACCCCCCAAATTCCATATTTGTTTCAAAACCTCAAAATTTTAAAAAACTTTGTTCTTATATTAAAAAATACTTTTCCCATAAATTCTTGCACACAAGAAAACAGAGAGGACAATTTCACGGTGTTAGGTTTATATGGGAAACTTGCTTCAAAATATTTAACTTGTATGCTCTGCTGATAAATTTAATTCTTGGAGCTCCCACTTGTGCTCATTTGAGCCTACTCTTTTATTGGGGTTACAATGCGGACACAAAAGATTGGAAACTCACAGTTTGATAATGTAAAGGTAATAACTGTTTCACTCTTAAAAAGTCTGATAAGTCCAAATTGTAGGGGACCTTGAAAAAAAAATCTATGGAGGCATCCTTGTCTGTGCCTGGGTTTACTTACTTCTGCGCTGTGAGTCTTTCCCTTGTAAAGTAAGCGTCTGATCATTTCCCCTAGGCTAACCTCACTAGTATTGGAATCTATCCCTTCCTGGTGGTATTCAAACGGAAAAGTTTTAATGTTTCCCACTGCACATGATGACTTTGTTGCAATTGACTGACTGGTAAATTCCCATGGTGTTCCTCGTAGAGACCTTTAACAAAAGATCTTGTGAGATATTCAGAACTACTTTGAGCCGCCCCTGAAACCTCTTGGTACTTAAAACCCAAAAACTTCCATAAAATCATACCTCCTTCAAAAACCTCTTATTACAATGATTCTAAACTTCGTACACTGAAAGTATGCCCCAACTAGGGCCCAAACCTTTTAGAAAACTCGTACCCCTGGAATGCTGGGCTCTTTTAAAAAGCCCAGCACTAACTAAGGGGAACTCCACGGCGCCTGGGGAGGGGTATTACTTACAACATACTCGATTGCTGGTCAGTACCTTAAACCTTATGGGAAATTTTATAAATGAGCTTTGTAACTGGGAGCTCCCTCAATCTTTTGGGCCAACAGCCCATCATTCCAATTTCCCAAACCAATCAACAAAATGCATTTTGCCAATTTCTCTTTTGCTGCTTGTGTAAAAAAATTTGGGGGAATGATTCTTAATCGTCTCATGTACGAACAACAATTTTTGTCTCCCCCCGGGTTTTGTTTCAGCATGGAAGGAGCGTGCATCATTTCATGCCACCTTTTTCACCTGCACATGAAAGCTCTACATACCTTCCTTGACCTTAAATCCGCTTTTTATTACCAACCCACATAAAATCATTAGTGAAATTGCCAAAGGGGTGTTGGAGGTGGCTTCTCCCCTGGATTAAAAGGTACCCCCAACGAAAATTTGTCTGTGTTGTTCCGGGGCATGAAGTGTAACTAAAGACTTTGAATTGGGAAACCCCCCAAGAGGGTGCTCGCCCACACTTTCAATATCTAATTAATGCATTACTTAATCTAGCCCAGTCGCCCCCTCATTTTGTGGGCTAGTTTTGCTGGATTAAAAGTTCACACCACCGGGTTCTCCAAACCCAAAACATTCTTAATATGTATAGCCTTGTGTTCAGGACCCGGGGGGGAAATCTCTACTGATAAAAACAAAGTACTCTAGGGTCCTCCTCGACAGAGAGGCACAGTTTTGTCGATCCAAAGCATGATGGGTCTCTTCTAAATTGTAAGCATTTCAGGTATCTAGCTTTGAGGTTCCCCACTTGGACCTGTTGTAACAAGACTTTGTCGCCTTCAAAGAAAGAAAGAGCCTTTGATTGGGCTGGGTTTCACCCCCGGGAGGGGCTAATGTTAAAATTGTAAAATGATGACTTGTTTTATTAGATCATTGGTTGTTTATGCTGCGCCATACTTGCTGTTGTGTTATGGAAGCTTGGAGGGCTGGAAAAACGCAGAACGAAGCAATGGGGATCATTTTGGGTCCCCTCGTACTCCCAAAATTTTTAAATATGAAAAAAAACTTGAATTCCAAAACTCAGAGATGTGTTACTGAAAGAAATTCCTAATTGGGGTAATTGCTCAGGCAGTTTTAAAACCCCCTGACAAAAAGCCCCCCAAAAATTTCCCTCAGCAGGGGTGAACCCTCCTCCGGGGGGATCAAAAAAAATGGAACCGCCCTTGCAGAATCAGTTCGATCATGTCAAGAAAGGCAACAGCGGCACTTCCCCCGCTCCTGGAATATTACCCCATCCAAACACCATTCCCCCATTCCCCCCAAACACTTTTTAAATCAAAAAAAAAAACTTCGCCTAAAACCAAACATGACCCTTAAGCGTTTTGATAACTTACCCCAAACAGCACACCTCTTGCAAATTTTTTACGTGAGGTTCTGTTCCCAAATCACTGGGCGCGGAGTGCTGCTGTTGCCGTACAAGTGAGGGCTCTTTTAAAGAAATTTGGAGCATGTCAATAATGGGCCCTCTACCCTTCAACAGAACTGTTTGCCTATCCTTGCACTGAAATGCATCTATGTATCAAAGATTGAAGTTTAATTGTAACTGATTCTCTTATCCATAAATCTCTCAACTCATTAAGCTTAAATTTGGCATCTTGTGTCAAAAGCCAGACTAGGAAAGGTTAGGTTGTGGGACAGTGGAGTCAGAGGGGCACATGCTTGGATTCCATCCTCTTAAAGGGGGCTCCTTCGGGGGTGAAGAGGAATTAGCCCCCTGTCGGTTTTTTCCCTCAGACCGAACCAAATTTTCCCCCCCTTTTCTCCCCCCCCCTATCCCATCCTCCCCTTTCCCCCCCTTTTTCCTTCCTCCCCCCCTCCCACCCCCCCCTTTTCCCCCTTCCTCTTTTTGGCCTTTGGATTTCTCCCACAGGCGCGTAGTTCCTAGGGGGGAAAGACACGGGGCCCTCCAATTCCGTTGGGGTTCTTGGCGTGGCGTATTTTTGCCGTGAATTGGTTGCCTGGGGTGTCCCGATCCCTTCCCCGGTATCCCGGAGTAGCTTTGGTGTCTTTTGGGGGGGGTTATCTCTGGGGAAACCACCTTTCGGATTCCCGGGGGGGGTTTGGCCGAAGGAGGTATGCTTTGTGGCGGATATCGGCCGCCCTCTCTTTTGCCACCGAGGTAGTGGCAGATGTGAGGTTGCATCCCGGATTGCTGGTTTACTGGCATGAAGGGTGGTAGGCACGGGTTCCATGCTGCTCTGGACTAGCGGTGTTTTAGGGGCCTCTTGGGGCCGGAGGGAGATTTCCGGCCCTTTCATTCCCCCTGGGAACTATTCCCCCCCGCTCCCCCCCTTTTTTTTTTTTTTTTTTTTATTTTTTTTTCTTTTCTTTCTTTTTTTTTTTTTAAAAAAAAAACAAAGGATAACCTAACCCTGGCAGCCCCGTCCATGAACCACTACCCCCAGGCCCCTTCTTGATACCGCCCCCCCCCTTTCTGACCCCGCCTTGTGTTTAGACCCTCTTCGGACACTCCTGAGCCCCTGTACCTCTTGCTGGGGCGTTTCCTCACCCCTTCAGGGGCCGGGGGGGTTCGCTACTCCTTGATTGTTAAACTCGCTCTCCTTTTACTATGCTTCCGGGTTCTCCCTCTACGGTTGGCAATTTTCGAATCGCCCACCCATTTCACGCCGGGGCCCAACCCCGGGCCACTCCTAAACGGCAGCAAACTCCTTGATGCTCCTTGTTACCTTTTCCCTTCTACTCGGAAAAACCGCACGTCAAGCCTCCCCCTTTCCCGCTCAGTTTTTTGGACCACACAAGGGCTAAATTTTTATTTTAAACCCTTTTTTTGCCTACCTTTTGACCTGTATGGCAAAGCGTTCCCGCGTATGTTGGGAGAGATACGTATTTCCTTTCATGCTCTCAAAAGCGGGATGCGCATCGTCACGTGCAGAATGCTACCCAAGCCAGATCTTTCTCCCCTTTCGAAAAAACGATACTACTCCCCATACTACTGAAAAAAAATCTTTCTCTAATTTTGTAGTGGTACGTATTCTGCCCCATACCATAGCCAAAGAAATTTCCCGTATGTGGCAAAGACATTTTTGAACATTGGAATCCAGGATCCCCAATCTCAAATAGACACTTATGTCCTTCCTGCCCGGGGGGGGGCGTTCCCCCTTGCAATGTGGCTCGTTTAACTTTTGACAGCCGAGAATCCCGTCCTCTGTATATGTCCGGGACATCGGGACAAGTTCGAAAGGTGATACCTACACCGCAACAATGTAGAAATTGCTGGGGTTTTGGTCACCCCCGAAAAATTTTCGATCTATGGCGAATGCCCATTGTGGTGCCGACGACCCTTCTAATACATCTTGCAGTCAAAACCCCCCTTTCCTTA
>NW_026509593.1:0-14315 GCF_026875155.1 Cherax quadricarinatus | reverse complement strand
CGTCAAGGACCTGTAGAACAGGTAAAAGAACCTGTCAGACACGGGTAGTCAAGGACCTGCCAGAACAGTAGTCAAGGACCTGTCAGCACAGGTAGTCAGGTCCTGTCAGACACATAGTCAAGGACCTGTCAGACACAGGTAGTCAAGGACCTGTCAGACACAGGTTGTCAAGGACCTGTCAGACACAGGTAGTCAAGTACCTGTCAGACACAGGTCGTCAAGGACCTGTCAGACACAGGTCGTCAAGGACCTGTCGGGAAAACAGGTGTCAAGGACCTGTCAGACACAGGTCGTCAAGGACCTGTCAGACACAGGTAGTCAAGGAACCTGTCAGACACAGGTAGTCAAGGACCTGTCAGACACAGGTAGTAAAGGACCTGTCAGACACGGGTAGTCAAGGACCTGTCAGACACAGGTAGTCAAGGACCTGTCAGACACAGGTAGTCAAGGACCTGTCAGACACAGGTCGTCAAGGCCCTGTCAGACACAGGTAGTCAAGGACCTGTCAGACAACAGGTAGTCAAGGACCTGTCAGACAAAAGGTTTCGTCAAGGACCTGTCAGACACGGGGTCGTCAAGGACCTGTCAGACACAGGTAGTAAAGGGGCCCTGTCAGACACAGGTAGTCAAGGCCTGTCAGACACAGGTAGTAAAGGGGACCTGTCAGACACAGGTAGTCAAGGACCTGTCGGACACAGGTAGTCAAGGACCTGTCAGACACAGGTAGTCAAGGACCTGTCAGACACAGGTAGTCAAGGACCTGTCAGACACAGCTTAATTTCCCCAAGCTTTAAGGTTTTACCTGTTGAATGTATTTTTTAAATTCTTCCTAAAAAAAATCACAAGTGATTGTTCCGCATATTGTGATATCTGAGAGAGGGGAGACAGAGAGAGAGAGAGAGAGAGAGAGAGAGAGTGAGAGAGGAGAGAGAGAGAGAGAGAGAGAGAGAGAGAGAGAGAGAGAGAGGAGAGAGACAGAGAGAGACGAGAGAGAGAGGGGAGAGAGGACAGAGAGAGAGAGGAGAGGGGAGAGAGAAAAGAGAGAGAGAGAGAGAGAGAGAGAGAGAGAGAGAGAGAGGAGAGAGAGAGAGATTGGGAACAAGAGGAAAACACGAACCACTACAGGAACATCCGAGTCCAATCGATCTTGTGGGGCACTGACGAAACCTGCAGTGTGCTGCCTACCTGCCTGCCCCACACCTGCCTGCCTTCCTTCCCCACCCCCTGCCTGCCTGCCTTCCTTCTCCACCACCTGCCTGCCTTCCTTCCCCACCACCTGCCTGCCTGCCGCCCCACCACCTGCCTGCCTTCCTTCCCCACCACCTGCCTGCCTGCCTTCCTTCTCCACCACCTGCCTGCCTGCCTTCCTTCCCCACCACCTGCCTCCCTTTCCCTTCCCCCACACCTGCCTGCTGCCTGCCCCACCACCTGCCTGCCTGCTTCCCCACCACCTGCCTGCCTGCTTCCTTCTCCACCACCTGCCTGTCTTCCTTCCCCACCACCTGCCTCCCTGCCTGCCCACCACCTGCCTGCCTTCCTTCCCCACCACCTGCCTGCCTGCCTTCCTTCTCCACCACCTGCCTGCCTTCCTTCCCCACCACCTGCCTGCCTGCCTGCCCCACCACCTGCCTGCCTTCCTTCCCCACCACCTGCCTGCGTGCCTTCTCTTCCACCCCCTGCCTGCCTTCCTTCCCCACCACCTGCCTGCCTGCCTCCCCACCCCCTGCCTCCCTTCCTTCCCCACCACCTGCCTGCCTGCCTGCCCACCACCTCCCCTGCTTCCTTCCCACCACCTGCCTGCTGCCTGCCCCACCACCTGCCTGCCTGCCTGCCCCACCACCTGCCTGCCTGCCTTCCCCACCACCTGCCTACCTGCCTGCCCCACCACCTGCCTGCCTTCCTTCCCCACCACCTGCCTGCCTTCCTTCCCCACCAACCTCCCGGGCCCTTTCCCTTCCCACAACCTGCCTACCTGCCTCCCTTTCCTTCCCCACACCTGCCTCCCTCCCTTTCCCCTTCCCCCACCCCCTGCTGCCTGCCTGCCTTCCTTCCCTACCACTCCCTGCCTTCCTTCCCCACACCTGCCGGCCTTCCTTCCCACCACCTGCCTGCCTGCCTGCCTTCCTTCCCCCAACCACCTGCCTGCCTGCCTTCCTTCCCCACCACCTGCTGCCTTCCCTTTCCCCCACCACCTGCCTGCAGCCTGCCTTCCTTCCCTACCACCTCCCTGCCTTCCTTCCCCACCACTGCCGGCCTTCCTTCCCCACCACCTGCCTGCCTGCTGCCTGCCTTCCTTCCCCACCACCTGCCTGCCTCCTTCCTTCCCCACCACCTGCCTCCCTTCCTTCCCCACCCCCTGCCTGCCTGCCTCCCTTTCCCTTCCCTACCACCTCCCTGCCTTCCTTCCCCACCACCTGCCGGCCTTCCTTCCCCCCACCTGCCTACCTGCTGCCTTCCTTCCCCACCACCGGGCCTGCCTCCCTTTCCCTTTCCCCCACCACCTGCCTCCCTTCCTTCCCCACCCCCTGCCTCCCCTTGCCTTCCTTCCCCCCCTGCCTGCCTTCCTTCCCACCACCTGCCTGCCTTCCTTCCCCACCACCTCCCTCCCTTCCTTCCCCCCCACCTGCCGGCCTTCCTTCCCCAAAACCCTGCCTACCTGCCTGCCTTCCTTCCCCACCACCTGCCTGCCTCCCTTTCCCTTTCCCCCACCACCTGCTGCCTTCCTTCCCCACCACTGCCTGCCTCCCTTCCCTTTCCCCCACCACCTGCCTGCCTCCCTTTCCCTTTCCCACCACCTGCCTGCCTTCCTTCCCCACCACCTGCCTACTTCCTCCCCACCACCTGCCTGCCTTCCTTCCCCCCCACCTGCCTGCCTGCCTTCCTTCCCCCCACCTGCCTGCTCCCTTTCCCTTTCCCCCACCACCTGCCTCCCTGCCTTCCTTTCCCCACCACCTGCTGTTTCCCTTTCCCCCACCACCTCCCTGCCTGCCTTCCTTCCCCACCACCTGCCTGCCTTCCTTCCCCACCACCTGCCTGCCTTCCCCACCACCTGCCTCCCTTCCTTTCCCACCACCTGCCTGCCTTCCTTCCCCACCACCTGCCTGCTTCCTTCCCCACACCTGCCTGCCTTCCTTCCCCACCACCTGCCTGCCTTCCTTCCTTCCCCACCACCTGCCGGCCTTCCTTCCCCACCACCTGCCTACCTGCCTGCCTTCCTTCCCCACCACCTGCCTGCCTGCCTTCCTTTCCCCACACCTGCCTGCCTTCCCCCCCACACCCTGCCTCCCTGCCTTCCTTCCCACCCCCTGCCTGCCTTCCTTCCCCCCACCTGCCTGCCTTTCCCTTTCCCCCACCACCTGCCTGCCTTCCTTCCCCACCACCTGCCGGCCTTCCTTCCCCAAACCTGCCTACCTGCCTGCCTTCCTTCCCCACCCTGCCTGCCTGCCTTCCTTCCCCACCACCTGCCTGCCTTCCTTCCCCACCACCTGCCTGCCTGCCTTCCTTCCCCACCCCCTGCCTGCCTCCCTTTCCCTTCCCCCCCACCTGCCTGCCTTCCTTCCCACCACCTGCCTACCTTCTTCCCACCACCTGCCTGCCTTCCTTCCCCCCCACCTGCCGCCTGCCTTCCTTCCCCACCACCTGCCTGCCTGCCTTCCTTCCCCCACCACCTGCCTGCCTGCCTTCCTTCCCCACCACCGCCTCCCTTCCTTCCCCACCACCTGCCTGCCTGCCTTCCTTCCCCACCACCTGCCTGCCTTCCTTCCCCACCACCTGCCTGCCTTCCCCCCACCTGCCTGCCTTCCTTCCCCACCACCTGCCTGCCTTCCCTTCCCCACCACCTGCTCCCTTTCCTTCCCCACCACCTGCCTGCCTTCCTTCCCACCACCTGCCTGCCTTCCTTCCCCACCCCCTGCCTGCCTGCCTTCCTTCCCCACCACCTGCCTACCTGCCTCCCTTCCTTCCCACCACCTGCCTGCCTGCCTTCCTTCCCCACCACCTCCCTGCCTTCCTTTCCCCCACCCCTGCTGCCTGCCTTTCCTTCCCCACCACCTGCCTGCCTTCCTTCCCACCACCTGCCTCCCTTTCCTTCCCCACCACCTGCCTGCCTTTCCCTTCCCCACCACTGCCGGCCTTCCTTCCCCACAACCTGCCTACCTGCCTCCCTTCCTTCCCACCCTGCCTGCCTGCCTTCCTTCCCCACCACTGCCTGCCTTCCTTCCACCACCTCTGCCTGCCTTCCTTCCCCACCACCTGCCTGCCTGCCTTCCTTCCCCACACCTGCCTCCCTTCCTTCCCCACCACCTGCCTACCTTCCTTCCCCACCACCTGCCTGCCTTCCTTTCCCCCACCACCTGCCTGCCTGCCTTCCTTCCCCACACCTGCCTGCCTGCCTTCCTTCCCACCACCTGCCTGCCTGCCTTCCTTCCCCACCACCTGCCTGCCTGCCTTCCCCCCCACACCTGCCTACCTGCCTCCCTTCCTTCCCCACCCTCCCTGCCTCCCTTCCCTTTTCCCCCCCCCTCCCTGCCTCCCTTCCCTTCCCCACCCCCTGCCTCCCTTTCCTTCCCCCCCCCCCTGTCCCTGCCTTCCTCCCCCCTGCCTCCCTTTTCCCCCCCACCACCTGCTGTCCCTTCCTTCCACCACTCCCTTTTTGTTTTCCCTTAAAATAAAGTTATCTATAAAATTTTGTAAGTCTATTGTTAAATAGTACGTCTATCTTTTAAAAGTAAAGTCTATCAAATGTACAGCCTATTTTTAAAATTTGTACAGTCTATCTGTTAAATGTACAGTCTATCTGTTAATTAGTACAGTCTATCAAATAGTAAGCATCTGTTAATAGTACCCCTATCTGTTAAAATTTACGTCTATCTTTTAAAATTTGTACGCTATCAAAATGTAAGCCATTGTTAAATAGAAAGTCTATAATAGTACAGCCTATCTTTTAAAATATTTCAGCCTATCTTTTAAAAGTACATCTTTCTTTTAAAATAGTACACCCTATCTTTTAAAATAGTACAGCCTATAAAATAGTACAGCCTATCTGTTAAATGTCAGTCTATCTGTTAAATAGTACCCCTTCAAATAGTAAGCCTATCTGTTAAAATGTACAGCCTATCGTTAAATATCGTCTTTCTTTTAAAATGTACAGCTATCTTTTAAAATAGTACGTTTTTCTGTTAAATAGTACAGTTATCTTTTAAAAATAGTACAGCCTATCTGTTAAATAGTACACCCTATCGTTAAATAGTACGTTTTCTTTTAAAATAGACAGCCTATTTTTAAAATAGTACATCTTTTTTTAAAATAGACAGCTTTTTTAAAATACAGCCTATCTGTTAAATAGTCGCCTTCTTTTTAAAATAGTACGCTATCTGTTAAATATAAGTCTTTGTTAAATAGAAAAAGAACAAAATAAGAACAAAAGAACATAAGAAGAAAATAAGAACATAAAAAAATAAGAAATAAGAACATAAAAACGAAGGAAATGCAAAAGGGCCTACTGGCCCATGCGGGAGGTCCAAGTCCTACGGTTAAGCCAATGCCCCCCAACCTGTCAGGTCGGGTACTTTTGATCAAGGGGGGAACACGGAACCGCCCTTTTAGCAAAAATTACAGGTCTAACTCAAACCCCCCCACATTACTCATGTATTATCCAACCTTTTTTTAAAAGCTCCCAAAAAGTTTGGCTCTAAAACGGTATTGGGAGTTTGTTCCTCATCCAAAACTTATTCCCAAAACCCAGTACTTTCCTAACCCTCCTAAATCTAAATTTTTCCAATTAAAACCTTGCTGCGGTCCTGTCTGGTAGATATTTTCGAAAAACTTTTACATCCCTTTATTATTCCGTTTCCCCTTTATAAACTCAATCAATCCCCCCTTAATTCTGTTTTTTAAGGGTGGTTTCAGGGCCCCTTAGTCTATCCTCATGAAGGGTTTCTGATTCTGGGACCCTTTTTTGCATCCTCCTTTGTACATTTTCCAGAGATTTTATCCATTCTGAAATCGGTGAAAAAAAACTGTGCGCAAAATCAAAATGAGGCAAACCAAGGATTATAGGTTGAAAAACAACTGAGGCTCCTATTATTTTGCTTTTTATTTAAACCCAAAGGTTTCTTTTTAGTTTTATTGCGAAACTTATGCACTGTTGTTTTGGGTTTCAGATTTGCTAACCAGAACCCCAAATTTTTTGCAATCCTAATATTAAGATCTTTTATTTAGTTTAATGTGGCAGGTTTTGTACTGTCCAACATTTAGAACTTTGCATTTGTTATATTAAACTGCATCTGCCACTTTCGACCACTGCATCAGTTATTAAAATCTTCCTGGGTGCTCGTTTCTCGTAGAATAAATTCGCGGCCTTTTTGGTGTTGGGCAAACTTGCCGATGTCGTCTTTATCCCCTCACTATGTGTTTATGTAGTTTGGAACAGAGGGGCCCAACATCCCCCTGTGGAACACCGCTCGTGCGCTTCCCCACTTGATTTCTCCCCATTTATGAAAAAACTTTGCTGCCTTTTTTAATGCCTCTATCCAGGAAAAAATTTCCCCTCCTTTTCCCATGTGTTTTAATTTTTTCCTCTAGTCTCTGATGTGGGACCTGTCAAAACCCTTTATAAAGTCCATATACAATACATATTTTCCATGTTCCCTCCTAAAATACCTTAGTGAAAAAATTTAAAAATTGTAAGGCGGGAACGCCCCTTTGTAAAACCATGCTGAGATTCGTTGATTAATTTTTGCTTTTAAAGGGGGCTACGAACTGCCCGGAAATTTATTTGTTTCCCAAAAATTTTCCCTATGGAGGTTAGGTTATTGGTCTATAGTTCGAGCTAAGGGCCCTGTCACCTTTTTTGAAAATAGGTATCCATTTCCCCATTTTCCCTTATTGGCACCATGCCGTTTGTAGTGATATGTTGAAAAGATTACCCAAAGGTGTGCAAAGCTCCTTTTTTAATTCCTTTGAACCCTTTGCATAATTTATCGGGGCCCGGGGGTTTTGTTAGGTTTAATTTTCTTTTTCCCTAAGGACCATGTCCTTGTGAAAAAATAGTGCACAGTTTTTTTCTTTCTGTTTTAATATTTATCTTACTGGAATATCACGGGGTATCCCCCGTGTAAAAACTGGAGGAAGTATTTTTTTAAAAATTCTACACATTTCCTTATACTGTCAGTGAGCTGCCCGGGGAACTTTTGAGGGGGGCCTTTTGCCCCTGATTTATTCTTATCCCGAAAGAATCTTTTGGGTTAGTCTTCATTTCTTGCAACTTTAAAAACCTCTTAATTCTTTTTGCTTTTCAAATTTCCCCTTTTTTATTTTTTTTAAACTGATATATCGTTTCTTAATTGCCCCTCTCCTCTTTTGATTTGCCTATATATCCCTCTCTTTTGAAAATTTCAGTTTTTAATTATTGTTCACCCTTTTAGGTCTTTTTTGTTTGATTGATTTCCCTATTTGGAACAAATTTGACTAGCAGCTAAAAACTAGGGCCCGGGAAAAGCTTTCATATGGAAAACCATCACCCCCTACCTGACCCCTAGTCAGGTCTTCCAGTTCGCCCCCCTAAGTATTTTTCAGTCTTGAAAAAAAGCCAAGCGAATAGGGACGGGGACTTGATTGCCATTTTTGGGGAATTCCATGATATGTTAAAATGAGTGATTTGTGATTCTCCCCAAGTCATCATTTAACCCCAAGATTTTTTAAATTGTGTTTCCCCATGGCAAAACCAAGTAAAGGGGGTTATTTCCCCCAGTTGGCTCTGTCCAAACTGTTTTAAAAAAAAAACCCGGAGTACAAGAAAGTACCCCACTCTAAAATTTCCCGTCAAAATTTTCCAGTAATTGTCTATAGTTGAAATCTCCCCTTGCACAACATTTTCGTTTTTTAATGCCTTACGATTTCGTCCCATGAAATTTAAAGCACTCCTATAAAAATTTGGGGCCCCCGTAAATCACACCCAAAAATTTGTTTTTTTGGCCCCCGAGAAAATGTAAACCCAAAAAGATTCAGGGTGACGTTTAATTTATATCTTTTCTAACACAAAAAAATTTAAAATTGGGTTTGAAACATCGCTACTCCACCCTTTTTCCGTTGACCCTGTAGTGTGGAAATAATTTTAGCCTTTTTATGTGCATTCAGATGGATCTTTTCTTTAATTTAGCCAGGTCTTGTTATGCAATAAATTTTTGTTTCTGCCCTTCAATTAAACTTGTCATTATTTATTTCTAAACCTCCTGCTATTGTTTTGAAAAATTAAAGGGAGCTGTCCCCGCTGCCCTTGTGTCCCCTTTGTTTTTGACCTGTTTATTGCTT
Organism: Cherax quadricarinatus; assembly: GCF_026875155.1. Classification (NCBI taxonomy): domain Eukaryota; kingdom Metazoa; phylum Arthropoda; class Malacostraca; order Decapoda; family Parastacidae; genus Cherax; species Cherax quadricarinatus. The sequence goes on along the minus strand of NW_026509593.1, from coordinate 6,005 downwards.
TTTTATAATTCATGGTGCCTTTTATACATTTACTGTTTCCCAACCCCAGTGTTGCAACCCGCTTGTTTCCACCAAACCCATTTTATTTCATCAGTTTAAAATCAAAGGGATTTCCCAATGGTTCTTAAACGAGCTGCAAGTGTACCAAACCCCCCTTTTCCCCAGAGATGAACCCCCTCCCCTTTCAACATATCATGTTTGCCATAAAAAATTTTTCAGTTGTCAATAAAGGGATTGAAGTTTCCCTTTCAGTATCTGTCTAGCCAGCAATTTTCACCCAATTGCCCCAGACAACCATTCATTTCCTACTCCCCCTTTTAGGGAAGTGTACATAGTTGGGTCCTCCCTTTTGTTAATGAAAAACTTAGCTGGCCCGTCTTATTAGCAGTCTTTCTCCCACCCTTCCCAAAATCATTTCCACCCGCATGAGCAGATATGGGCTGTTCCCATTACCCGACATGATATTATCCCGTCTGTTGACAAGTCCCCAAAACCCCGCTCCAGGGAAAGCACACTCTATCTTCTCTTCTTTTCCCATTACAAAAAGCAGGTCAAAATATCTTACCCCGAGGTACCAACCAAAGAAAGCGCTTACCCTTTTTAGCAGGGGCGTAGACCTTACCTTCATGGCACTGAAGTCATTCATCCTGGAGAAAAAGAAGCGATTTCCTCCTTAAAACTTCCTCTTTAAATTTCCTTACTCTGATGCGCCTCCTTTTCTGTGAACAACTGCCACTGTAGCAGGTGCTGGGCTGCACCTCATGCTGGTACCGTTGCTACCCCCCACCCCAGCCTCCTCACAGTGAGAGACAGACTCACCTCACTGCTAGAAGCCTCATTCCCCCCATCTCCAAAAACCCCCACACTTCTCCCAGGCCCATTTAGGTGGACCTTCTCCTCCTAATCTCTCCTGGAGAAGCAAGCCTCCTCCTTCAACCCCCAAACTCAGTTTTTTAAACACTGCGAAGCAAGCCCTGCTTTGTAAAACCCTCCCCGCTAATCCCCAAAGCGTGGGTCTGTGACCTCAGTGACGACTGCCCCTAACACTGTTAAATAGTACAGTCTTTTTGTTAAAAAGTACAGTCTTTTGTTAAATAGTACGCCCATCTGTTAAATTTGTCAGCCTATCTGTTAAATAGACGTTTTCGTTAAATAGTTCAGCCCCTGTTAAAAAAGTACAGTCTTTTGTTAAATAGTACAGCTATTGTTAAAAAGTACGCCTTCTGTTAAAAAGTACAGTCTTTCTGTTAAATAGAAGCCATCTGTTAAATAGTAAAACCATCTGTTAAATTTTTCAGTTTTGTTAAATAGTCGTTATTGTTAAAAAGTACAATCTATCGTTAAATGTCAATCTACTGTTAAAAGTACGTTACTTAAAAAGTACAGTCTATGAAATACTTTATTTCTTACCCTTTCCCTTTTCTGATTTTCTCTTTAAAATGACTCTTCTCCCTTTCTTTACTTGATTCTCCCTCCCTCCCTCCCTCAAAAAACTCCCTTTTTCAATTTTCCCACTTCTCCCCCTTTCCTCCCCTCCATCCCTTCTTTTTCTTTCTGATTTTTGGAATTTCTTAATTCTCCTCCCCTGCACAGATGCCCTGTTTGCCCCAGCTCACTTTTCCATTAGACTGAAAGGGCGCATTGCTGCCATTTTCCCAGGCGAAACCCTTTTAAAGCTACACTGAATTGTCTTAGTAGGGGAGGAGAGAGAGAGAGAGAGAGGGAGAGAGAGGAGAAGAAAAGAGAGAGAGGAGAGAGGAAAAGAGAGAGGAGGAGAGGGGAAGAGGTGTTCGGGTTGGGTAAAGGTGCCGAGGGGGCCCCCAAAAGGGCGGGCTAGACCCCTATTTTTATGTACACGTGATTGTCGCCTGGAAGGAGGAGCACTGAGATGCCTATGGTCCATGTTGGCAGGTCCAACTTACACCCGCTCGATGATGGGGGGAGAGGATCCACCTATGGCGAGAGGGGATTTCAGTGGTGAGGGGGATCAATATAGTGAGAAGGGATCAGATGGTGAGAGGGGATCAACAAAAAGGTAAAAGAGGGGAACCATGCAAAATGGACTTTTCTCTTAAAATCCTGGACACAAGGGCAGATGGTGGTATGGTTTTCTGTATTCAAATGTTAGTAAATAAGTAAGTAAGTAAGTAAAATTTTTTCAGGTATACACAATACGTTCACAGAATTTCTCATGCGATTGTGTAGAGAACCTGGGATAACCCAAAAAAGTCAGAGGTGACTTATTTCCTTGGGGTCCTTTTACCTTTTATTATAATAAAGGTTATAATTTTTTTTTTTTCTATAATGAAAATAATTTATTTTTATAAAAAGACATTTTATACCGGGGTCTTTTAAGGGTTCTACAATACGAGGGTCATTAAGACATCTATAAAACCCGGGGTTTTTACGATATCTACATACGAGGGTCATTATGGGTAAGGTAAAAATTTACACGATTTTAGCTAAAAAATAGAAAATCATTCCCCCCCCTTTCTGTTGCTTCATTCTCGACCTTTTTTTGGGAGTCCCTTTTTGAAAGGTTCGCTATGCTGGCTTTTGGGTTTTTGACTTAAAACCCAAACTCGGTAATCACAGATGCAGCTTCTTCCCTGCCTCAGCCGGCTATAAATACTCGCTTTCCCTTCCACCCCAGGTAGTTCGTTTGTGGACTTGAAAAAGCCCACTGTGTGGGCGAAAGTGTAAAAAAAAAAAAGGTCACATTATACTGCATTTGGTTTTTTTTGCTGCTGAAATTCTCGTGGCCACAGTTTTTTGGGTCCCCCCCCGGTAAATTTTTCGATTTTGTTCTGGGTGATTTGCGTCTATCTTTCTTTTTTTTTTGTAAGGAGTCCTGAAGGGGAAAGGGAATCCATATGATTGTATAAGGGTAGACATGGGTTTTCCTGCGAGCCCTCAGTGGGTGACACTGTGCTTGTCTATCGGAACTTTCAGCCTGCATTCGTTTTTTTTATACATTTTCCCCTTTAAAATTCTCCGAATGCATGGGTAAAAAGGGGTTTTCCCAGATATTTTTTTGATGAAACCAAAGTAGGGATCCCCTTTAATGAACATTAAAATTATTTCCCCTTCAGTTTATTTTTTGTTCCAAAGAGAAGGGTTCAGTTTTCCCTAGGTGTAATGATAGTTTGTTGTTCTAACCATTTGCTGCGGACCCGTTCCAGTGTTAAAACTTTAGCATTCTTTTGGGTCTTTACCTGTACTAACAGGCACTGTCATCGCATACAGTAGGGTTTTGCACTTGACACTGTTTTGGATATCATTGAATAAATAAAAATAGTAAAAGGGCCCGAATACTACCTTGGGGGAAATCCACATGTTTCGGAGGGGTTCTGATTTTGTTTTGTTGATTTTGATATTTGTCTCCGTTGCTAAGGTAGGACTTAAAACCGTCTACGAACCTTACCATGCTTGAAGTTTTTACATAATATATTGGGTTGACAGTATCGAAGGCCCCTTTTTCAGGTTAAGGTTACCATACCTTGAGGTTCCTTTTGAAAATTTCAGTTCTCAGGGAATCCCTCAGATTAATAAGGGGGGTATCGGTGAGTAGGATCTTCTAAAGCCCGATTTATAGCTTGGAGAATGCTGTTGTCATTAAGGTACTTAACTTTGGAAAACACCGCCCTCTCCCGAATTTTAGAATTATACTGAGTTTTAAAGGTCTTAGTTGTTACATCAGATATTATTTTTTTGAAATAGGAGTAATCTGGCCTCTTGAACCCCCCCGGTACGGTATTTGGGTGTTTTATAGATTTTTATGTGAAATAGGGTTGACGTTAGAAGCACCTTTTTGGAAATTGACGGGATGTTTTCTGGCCTGTGCTCTTAGTTGGGTTTAACCGCTTGTTCTTTTTGAATGAAGTCATGAGTACACTTACTAGTTACAAATGTTTGGGGTTACCCCTTTATTTGGTATGTTGTTTTAAAATTATCAGATCTGTGTAAAGGTATTTTTATGCAGTGGTAGTTTCTTACTTGTTGATGAACAGATGTGTAGTAGGAATTAAAGAATTTGCCCTTTGTGTTTGTGGCATAATTCTTTATCGATAGTGGGTACTAGTTAGACCTATCTACTGGCTTTGGCTATACCCCAACTGTTTGTTGTTGCAGAGCTTTTGGGGTTATGTTTTTCTTCAATTTTTTAGCAATAGTGCTTTGCCCTTTTCTCCTTTTATAAGTCTCTGTACTCTGTTCCTCCCCCCCTTTTGGGAAATTTATTTAGTGGGCAAAATCCTGTCTGTTTTGGGTTTAAATTTTTTGCAGTGGTCTCTGAAATTTTATTTATCTAATATTCAGATTCATCCGGGGGTTTAGTTCTTCGTTTAATCCTAAATCTTTTAATGGGGCAATATTTTGGATGGTAGTGAACATTTTTTTGAAATTTTTCCCAGGCATCGCTTCGTCCGTGAACTTGTTTTCTCTGTCCAGTCACAATTTTGGGAGCCCATTTTCCCGTTTCTTTACTGTAGTTTTGTTGACCTATTTTTATTGTCCTGTGTAGGCCTTCCCACCCTAGTGATTTTTCCGGTGCAGTAAAAGTGAAATGATCACTAAGCCTGTGGTAATGCGCCTGACTGATAAGTTTCGCGCGGTTGCAAAGTATGTTGTCAATTAGGGTGGCTGAGAACGTGTGACCGGGTTGGTTTTTTAATTGTTGGGTGTAGCTATTTAAAATTTGAATTTGCTTATACCCTTTTTCATAGCCCCTTATTTTGTTGCTGAAAAAAAAGATATTGAAGTCGCCCCCGTATTTTGTTTTGCAATTGCTTTCAAGTCGGACAATACTCTGGAAAAGTTTTAAGAAAGGGGGCCCGGGTGGAGGGCGGTCCTGTTCTATAAGATGGGTTTGGTCTGGGAAGCGCACTTCAAACCCTAGAATCTCCGTTTAAATTTTATTTAAAAGGGCTTGGGGTTTTAAGTAAGTCATTTTAATTTTGGGAATTCCACACCCTTTCTGTTCCTTTTTTAAGGTTTTTTTGTAACCTTCTTTTTGACCTCGTCGTCAGTCCCGTTCATCCAAACCCAAAATTCAGATGGTTTAAATTTAGAAGGCCTACTGTTGGGCGAAACGTTTGGGAATAAAGTTGCCTAACTGTTCCCTGTATGTCTTACCTACCAACCGTCAGTCATGACTTGAAAAAATTCAGCGGTTCCCGAGAGCTTCACAACGAAGGCGTGACGATGGTGGGCGTGACGACGAGGGGGACGAAGGAAAGCTGACTATGAGGGTACAAACACGGTCTGGCTGGAAGAATGGCGCAGTGGTGAAGGTGGCGCCAAGCTAGGCAGGGAGGGAGGCTCGCCACTTGTTTATATTTCCCCTAGCGTGGAGGGTGGAGTTCCCTTTACTGAGATTAATAATGAGACTTTTACCCGCCACGCTTTCATCACTTCTGCCAGCACAAACATCGTCATTACCAGCATCATTAACATCATTAACATCTGCAGCAGAACAAATTTTGATCAGCAAAGGGAAAAAGAGCTAAACTTGAAGGGGTCATACAACGCCTTGATAATGGGGAATACAACGCCAAGGGAATGAGAAGTGACCAAGTTCGATAGTAAGCAGAATGTCTCTATCCGGGATAAAGAGCCTGTCAACACTAAGGGGTTTCCAAAAAGCCAAAAAAAGTTAATAAGGGGGTCCGCAACAAAAAAAAAGTACCTAAGGGGTACCAGCACAACAAGTACCACTAAAGGGGTACCAGCAACAACAAGTACCCCTAAGGATCCGCAACAAACAAGTACAAAAAAAAATACCGGGGACAAAAACAAGTACCCCAAAAGGGGGTACCAACAACAAAACAAAGGGAAAAACAAGGGGAATAAAACAAAGGGACCACCCAAACAAAAAACAGTACAAAAAAAATAAACAAGGGGAAAACAAACACGTATTCCCAAAGGTGCAAAAAATTTTTTTTAGTGACCCCGCACAAAAAGTTACCAGACAATTTACAAGTACCCCCTGGGTCAAAAAAAAAAGG
>NW_026509592.1:0-13684 GCF_026875155.1 Cherax quadricarinatus | reverse complement strand
AGTTTTTAACTCGTAAAAAACCCCACCACACACACCACACACAAATATAATACATATACATATGTATCCCCTCACACTCGAATTCCCCTTAAATGCAATACCCCCGCCGTCCTTCAGAGTGCAGGCACCCCCCTTTCCCCACTTTGAAGATTCAAGTACAGCAAACCCAGTTTCCGGAATCCCTACATAAAAGTCATCTTGCTACATAACCCAAAGTCCATTAAAAATCACTTGCCTCCATTCACTCCTGTATAAGACGCTCACAAAAAGCCTGCTGGATGCTAAAGCCCCTTCAAGATCAAGCCTCTTGTAACCCCTCCCCCTCTCCAACCACTCCTGAGACATTCCTTCCCCTTTTTCCCTTTCCCACCCAGATTTATACTCCCGTTAGTCAGTCTATCCCTGTCTATCCTCTCTACTACCACAAACCCACCTCAAAAAACCCCAGTGAGCTCTCTGAATTACATTCCTTGGTAACCCAATATCTTTTAAATTTTCAAACGTCCGAGTTCTCCTACATTGCTCTCAAGAATGGACATCTCTGTTGGTATAAAATGATATTTAAAAATAGATGTTCAAGCCTCTGCTTCAATATTCTTTCCCCAGGTTGTTGTACTTCTTATTCTTGTACATTCATTTCATTGCAAAACCCATTGGTACATTTCCTTTCTGGCCTCCATAGTTTAATACTCCTGTCTTTCCATGGATGCCTTTTCACACACTACCCATGTTTTTAAGTTATCTGTTCTCTAGTTTAAATCAATCTTACACAGCCCCACTTGCTAAACATGTCCGCTCCCAGATCCCCAAAAGGGCCTCCATTTACTCCTATTTCCCTAATTCCAGTTTGATATTTAATCTGTCACGCACAATTTACACTTGTATTTCAGGCGGGAAATGTCGTTTCTGTGGTTTACAGACAGTGATGGGGGGTAGTCCTCTGGTGATGGCAGGATATCGACAAGTGGTTGAGGCAGGTGGTGTAGACGAGGTGGTGAGGTGGTGAAGCAAGTTCTAGGGGTTTTCTCCCCTGGGTGTCACCTGGTGCTTCTCACAGCTGCGTCACCAGCACCTTTGTTTTCCAGTTTATTAAGGTGATTTTCGAAGATGCAAATTTTATCTTTAATTATGGTGTTTGATCCATTTTTTTGCAGGCAGATGAATCTTAATATATTCCAAATTATTTTAAAAACTTCCACTAATGTACATCTTATCTTTCATTTGAAAACTTTTGTAAATTAAATAGAAATTTTAATAATGATTAGCCAATCTGTCCCCAAAAACATGAAAAATCTCTAAGAAATCATTAAAAACAAGGAAAGTGAGGCAATGCTATATCCGGGTTTGGACTTTTCTTTATAAATAATTATTGCCGATCAAAATTAACCTAAATTATCAAGGAAATATTTCTGATATGGGAAAAACTGATTTAAAAATAATCTGACTTATTAATGCCCAATTATTATTAATAATGAGTTCCTCTACTTTCTTAAAAAACCTCCCTTTGGGGTCATCAGACACCTGAAGTGAGAGTGTGGGCTGGGAATGGTGGTAGAGGCAGGATGGGTGTTGTCCCAGGATAAGCTGGTCCAGGACCACCTCCTCTGGGGCTGTGGGGCCATCAGAACCACCTGCCGGGGACTCATCGTCGACCTTACCACAACTAACCGACACGAATCTAGTTCTCAAGTAAGTCGAATTTTAAATGAAATCAATTGTTTTTCATTTGATCATATAAAGCCTTTATGGATGAAATAATTACATGCAATAAGACCAGTTAATTTTTGGTAGTCCTTCCCTGTTTTTCAAAGTAAACATTATGCTACAAAAATATTTAGTGAACCCTTATTATATTTCCGGGAAACCTCTTCTTTTCTGAAAACTTTCCCAAAGCTCTTGAAAGGCCTAGGGCTATCATTCAATCCCCCAGTGGCTGTTTTATATCTTGTTTTGCTTGTTCACTATTTTTGCATAATATATATATATATATATTTTAATATATATATATATATATTTATATATATTTATATATATATATATTATATATTATATATATATATCTTTTATTCAGTTTGGATGAATCATCAAGACTTTGGCAGAAGTTCTGAGACAGGTGTTGTGGTCTTAGGGAAGAAAGCGGGAGCCAGGGACGCCCTTCTCCACCACAGTCTCCGCAACACCGTCAGCGCCCTCTACCTGGCCCTCTGCGACCTCACCCTCCGGGAAATCACCTCAATACTCTCGCCTTGGTAAAGCTCCCTGGTTTCAAGGTCAGTAAAGTTTTTTTATAATAAATTTCTCCTTGAAAAAACATGTCTGCCTTAGTTCCCTCTTACTAAGGGCAGATAAAAGTTCCTTAGGGTTTTTAAAAATCTAAAAGTTTTTTATTGCCTAATTTATTTTAGAAGTTTTTTGTCATCTGATCGGGGCCCTTCTACTGGCTTACCAGTCTGTCCCTTTAAAGTTAAGATATTTTTTCAAAGCCTTTAGCCAGCAATTAAATTTTGGAAATGAGTTTTTTTTTTTTATTTCACACTGGCTGATTCCCACCAAGGCAGGGTGGGCCCGGAAAAAGAAAAAAATTTCACCATCATTCACTCCATCACTTCTTGCCAGAAGGGTGCTTTACACTACAGTTTTTAAACTGCAACATTAAAACCCCTCCTTCAGAGTGAAGGCACTGTACTTTCCCATCTCCAGGACTCAAGTCCGGCCTGCCTTTCCCCGAACCCCTTCATAAATGTTACTTTGCTTTCCCCCTCCAACGCACGTTTAAGTATAAAAACCATTTGTCTCCATTCATCCTATCAAACACGCTCACGCATGCCGCTGGAAGTCCAAGCCCCTCGCACACAAAACCTCCCTTTTCCCCCTCCCTCCAACCTTTCCCAGGCCGACCCCTCCCCGCCTTCCTTCCACTACACTGATACACTCTTGAAGTCTTCTGTTTCGCTCCATTCTTCTACATGTCCGAACCACCTCAACAACCCTTCCTCAGCCCTCTGGACAAATTTTTGGGAATCCCCACCTCCCCTAACTTCCAAACTACGAATTCTCTGCATTATATTCACACCACACATTGCCTCAGAATGACATCTCCCCCTGCCTCCAGCCTTCTCCTCCCTAAACATTCATCACCCATGCTTTACACCCATATAAGAAACGTTGGTAAAAACTATACTCTTTACATTCCCCTCTTTGCTCCAAGGGCAAAGTTCTTTGTCTCCACAGATTCCTAAGTGCACCGCTCACCCTTTTCCCCTCATAAAATTTTATGATTCACCTCATCTTTCATAGACCCATCCGCTGACCCTCCACTCCCAAATATCTGAATACATTCACCTCCTACATATCTCTCCCTCCATCTGAATATCCAATCTTTCATCACCTAATCTTTTTGTTATCCTCATAACCTTACTCTTTCCTGTATTCACTTTAATTTTCTTGTTTTGCATACCCTACCAAATTCATCCACCACCTCTGCAACTTCTCTTCAGAATCTCCAAAAGCACAGTGTCATCAGCAAAGAGCAACTGTGACAACTCCCACTTTATGTGTGATTCTTTATCTTTTAACTCCACGCCTCTTGCAAGACCCTGCATTTACTTCTCTTACAACCCATCTATAAATATATTTTAAAAAACCACGGTGACATCACACATTTCCTGTCTAAGGCCTACTTTTACTGGAAATAATTTCCCTCTTTCCTTATACTCTAACTTGAGCCTCCCCTTCCTCTAAAAACTCTTCACTGCTTTCAGTAAACCTACCTCCTAACCAATACACTTTCAACATCTGCCCCATTGCCCCCCTATCCACCTGTCATACGCCTTTTCCAAATCCCTAAATGCCACGAAAACTCTTTAGCCTTTCTAAATACTGTTCACTTTTATGTTTCACTGTAAAACACCTGGTCCACACACCCTACCTTTCCTAAAGCCTCCTTGTTTATTTGCTATTCTATTCTCCGTCTTTCTCTTAATTCTTTCAATAATAAACTCTACCATGCACTTTACCAGGTATATCAACAGACTTATCCCCCTATAATTTTTGCACTCCTTTGTCCCTTGCCTTTTTTAAAATTTTTTTATGTGTGTAATTTATATGGTTAATGCCCTTATGTTAGGTTTGAAATAAATTTTTTAGACAAAAGTGCAAAAAATTATTTAAATAATGCAAATGTTTTTAAATAATTGCAAATGCTTATTTAAATAAGTGCAAATGCTTATTTAAATAAGTGCAAATGCTTATTTAAATAAGTGCAAATGCTTATTTAAATAATTGCAAATGCTTATTTAAATAAGTGCAAATAGCTTTTTTTAAATATAAGTGCAAATGCTTATTAAATAAGTTTGCAAATGCTTTATATTAAATTGCAAATGCTTATTTAAATAAGTGCAAATGCTTATTTCATCAGTTATCTGTTCATAAATGAAAATATACTTTTCACTATATCGTGAGAATAACTAACTGAGCAGAGTCCTGAAGACCTGCAAATATTGGGCTGCTGGTTTGGTCGCGAGTCCTCCTTGCAAGCTTTGATTTATAGATTACGTATTTTCTGTTTAAGTTGCAGGGAGATTTCCCCTCTCGTCAAAAATTGTTGTGAACTAGAGTCTATGGCAAGGAATGAATTTTGATCATGGTTTGAACTTTATCAGATAACCTTTGAATTGTCTTTAAATTGTGGTTATGATACTTGTAATAGTCAACAAATTTGTCAGAATATCGGCAAATTGGTGTACTGTAGATAGTTGACAGATCATTAGCCAAAAACTGGTTATATTAGAAGCACAAGTTCTAGTTTATTTTGTTTTATCCCACTGCTGAAACTTGCTAATTATCCTTAAATTACCTCCGCCCCTGAGCAGCAGTTGTGGGAGGCCAGCGTGAGCGTGTATGTCGCTGTATGTATGCGACAATGGGTACACTGGTGTCCAGCTTATGTACCGAGGAAGCATCACTCTCTCTCGTTCAGTCACACTGAAGACCTTCTCCAAGGCGATGTTTTCTTTTATCATTTTTATTTTTTTATTAACACACGGGCCGATTCCACCAAGGCAGGGTGGCCCGAAAAAGAAAAATTTTTCCCATCATTCACTCCATCCCCGTCTTGCCAGAAAGGGTGCACATCATTTTTAAATCAACATTAACACCCCTCCTTTCAGAGTGCAGGCACTGTACTTCCCATCTCCAGGACTTAAGCCCCGGCCCGCCGGTTTTCCCTGAACCCCTTTCATAATGTTTTTGCTCAACCCCCAACAGCACTAAAGTTTTAAAAACCATTTCTTCCATTCACCTATCAAAACGCTCACGCATCCCGTGGAAGTCCAACCCCCTCGCAACAAAAAACCTCCTTTTACCCCTCCCTCCAACCTTTCCCCGGGGCCTACCCCTACCCCCCCCTCCCCACTATCTATATGGGAGATATCAAAACACAAAAAAAACTTTAACTGCAAATATGAAAAAAAATCCAGAGTGAAAATGCGAAATAAAACCAAAGCCTGTATGGCTTCACACACATTTTCCTATTCCCTGAAGTTGTAAAACCTGAAAGCGTAGATATTATTTCCAAATTTTTCACTTGTTATTTTTTTTTAATTTATATTTGAACCTTAAAATAAACATAATTGCCCGATTCTCCTCAAATTTTTCATTTAATCCACAAATAGTTTAAAAAGCAGGCGAGGTTAGGGCCCTTCTCTCCCACCTTAGACGTGACGTCCACACTACCTGATCCACATCCCGCGTCCACCCCCGAAAACCCCCCCGACGTCCAAAATACCTAAACCCCACTCCCTACGTCCCCCATTTTAAAAAGACGTCCACACTACCTGACTCAAAACATTGACCCGGGAAAAACAGAAGAGTTTTTGACCAAGATTTCCTGTGTAATAGGGTTTTTCACGATAAATTTTTTCTCCTTAAAGGCTCAGTAACGATGGGACAAAATTTCAGAGCGTGGCCCTGCTCATTTTCCTTTCTGGACACCAGACAGTGCCCAAGGAACCTGGCAGTGCCATCACCCCCACGGACTGTTGGACACAAGGTTCTAAACTCTTCTCTGAAAATTGAACTTTTAGTAGGATTTTTTTGTTTTTACCGACTAAAAATTTATATTGGATAAATTTTGCATTTTTTTTTTTTTTTAAATCCTTTAAAATCTAAACCAATCATGAAAAGTTTTTTTAAAAACTGTGATGGAAAAATTCTTTTTTTACAGTCTTTGGTGCGGGCTGAAAAAACTGTAAATATATCTAAATAATAGGAAAGTGGAACAGAATTTTTCCCTCCGTAAGCTATGTTTTCGAAGCGGGAAAAAAATCCGGGAGAAAAAAGGGCTAGAAACCCCCCTTTCCCTGTAACTTTAATTTCTTTTGGGGCTCGGCTGGTTGCTTCAAAGAAGAAGAATAAAAAAAATACAAATGAATTAAAAACATAAAAGAAAACACTGAGCTTTACTCTCGAGATACTAATTACGGAAAAGGGGGAGTTCAGTGGGGGGTTCCGAGGCGGTTTTTTTTGACGGTATGATTGGCGAACTCAGGGGGAGGAGACGGACTTCTCCCTGATCGCAGCCCCTCCCCTGAGGACCCCGGTTCCCGAGTACGCCAGAGACCCTTTCCCCACAATCTTTTTATCTTTCCCCCCAAAAAACCACACTTTTCCCCAATTCGGGGCATTTTTAGGCCTTTAAAGGTAAGTCTTGGGAAGAATGTCACAAGATCGTGACAATACTGTGGTTGGAATAATTCCAACCCAAACGGGTGGAAAATTTTTTTTTTGACGTTACAAACCCACCCGGGGCCCATCTTTAACATGAAGCAACAGGGGAAAAAAACAAATTAGGTCCATGAAGAGGTTTTTAGACACCCGGGGTTTCAAACGATTAGGTAAAGGTCGGGGGTCAGGCAAGTCTAATGTTTCACTCAGTTAAAAACCCCCCCCCCAAAAAAAAAAAAAATACTGCGAGATTATGGGTAAAAAAAGGGACATGTATTAACCCCGCTATTTCTTAAAAAAAAAAATTTAAAGCTTTAGCCAAATGTTATAAATTATCAAACGAAGAAATACATTTACCCAAAAATAGACCATGTGCAACATTGGGTATCTGTATTTGTAGACGTTTCGCCAACCAGGGGCTGGGTTTTTCCCCCTTTGTTTTCTTGCCAGTGGGTGAAAAAGACTACTGAAAGGAAACTATAATTTTCAGAGAGAAGGAGAGAGAGAGAGGGAGAGAGGAGAGGAGAGAGAGGAGAGGAGGAAAAAGAAGGTGAAGGACTTGATCTGCAGTATAAAAAAAACCTTTCGCCACACTGGGGCCCTAGGGGCCCGGCCCCATGAACCTTTCCTTCACAGGAAAAAAACATCCCCTACCATTATTTTTCCTCCCCACGAACGTTTATACCATATTGTCGATTATTAATTTTCGTATGCAGGAGAGCTGTGGCGGGTTTGCTGGTGAGCGTGGTGGTGTGGGGCGGCACTGTGGCTGCTGCAGAGGGGTGCACTCTTTAGGAGGGGGGGGCAGGACTTTTTTACCCCCCTCATGTACGGCTGGGGGAAATCCTCCAGACTCCCCCTTTCCCGACCCCTCCGCAACGTCTCGGGCCAATAGGTGAATTTGTGCCCAGGAAAGTCGTGCTGTTCCTGGGTAGGTGATTGCTTGCCAGGAAGTTTAGTTATGTGACCATCAAGTAAAATTTCGTTTTTTTGTCAAAGTTTTTCCTTCCCCTAAACATTTGTTTTAATTTCCCTTTCTAGTAATCCTATTTGTATTGTTTCCTTTGAGGTACGGGTGGGGTGGGGCTGGTTTCTGTCTGATCTTGGGCACTCCTTTCACCCCCTCATCATCGTCACTTGACAGTGCAGGAAAAGTCGCCAACTCGGGGAGACTTTTCAAGACCTGTTTAAACCAGCGAAGGGAAAGGGGGGAACAGAGAAGGGCCCCTTTCGGGGTACCTCTTGAGTATTTTCCAACACGACCCCGTGGTACAGCAACTATAAAAAAATAGGTAATTTATTTTTAAAACCTCGTTTAACCGTCTTTTTAACCCGTTTAAAAAAATAAGTTATCTGTGTAAATTTTGATTCCTAATTATCTTTTTGGTGTTGGCTAGGGGAAAGACAAGTCGCTGTAAACTTACACTCAATTTTAAAAATTATTCGTTTAAAGGGTTGTTTTTTTGGGTTTTTATTCACATGAGAAATAAACAAACAAAATCATTTAAACTAATTGGCTGAGTTTTTACAATCAATTAAAGAAATTTGCTTTTGTTACTACTATACTTACTCATATTACTACTTCTACAGCGCTCATCATAAAAAACATTAAGCCCTGTGTTTCAATCCGCCAGTGGACGAAGCCTTGAAGAATGGGGGCACGGGGAAAGCTTCCCCCTTATACCTTCAAGGAGTAGTGAGCACATTATACCCCTCCCGTATGCAGACCCCCGGGGAAAACACCCCCCTATACAGCAAGACCAGCGTCCCATGATGGCGCTTTGGGTTTGGGTTATAAGGTGAGTACTGAACAATTGGTCCCCTGCCTTGGGTGACAAGTTCGTAAAATAACATTTCCGTGGGGGGAAAAATTCAAACCCTCTCAAATTAGCGATGAAAACTTCAGAGTTTTTAAGCACGCCCGGACCACTTTTTGGTAATGGTCCGGACGGCCCGAAAATTTTGTCAAAATTTATTTCTAATAGTGGGTTGATTGTCAACGAAAAAATTTTAAATTTCTACAGAAAAAGGCGCCCATTTTATCCACGTTTATCAGTTGTGAGGGATGGAGGACAGGGCGTTACGGTTTACTGGGGGCAAGACGGACGCCAGACGAGTGAGGGAGAACAAGAAACTGCGGCACCCCAAAGCTATGGCCCCCAGAGATTACCAGAAAAACGAAACATAATTCCCTTTGTCAATTTCACTCCCTTTAAAAATCCCGATTTCAGTTCTGTAAACAGACCCCTTTGGGGAGTTGGGACCCCTTACTCTCTCTGAATTTTGGCTAAACATAGTACGGTTTAGTCCAAATTGTAAAGGAAGCCGGGAAAATAAGTGTGGTAAATATTTTTTTTTTTTCCGGGGTTCACTACCTTTTTTGGAGACTTTAGTCGAAATCACCTCGATCAATCTGCAAAGGGTTTACATTAAGCAGAAACTGGATAACAACACAAGCAAAAATACCCCCAGCTAAGTTAGCGGTCTTGTTTAAATTAAAATTTAAAGAAAATTTTTATTACCGCTGAATTTTTATTTTAAAATAAAAACCTATACATTTCCGGGAAAGACAAGAGCGGGTGGTACTGGACTAAACCACTGAAGGAGCCTTTACCTTTGTTGGCTGTGGGTGGCTTTTCCCCACCTGGTGGGGGGAGAACCCGTCCACTAGTGCCCCTGAACATCAAAACGGAAATAAACGGCCCCAAGGACTTTTGAAATCGGGACGTAAAAAACGTTCTCTAAAACCCATAGACCAACCCATAATATTGTTGCAAATCTTCTCGTAGTTTTAAAATCCTTTTCGTATTCACTTGTAAAGAGCAAAAATTTTAATAAATTATAATATATAAAATAAAATAATATTTATATATATATATAATTTAAATATATATATTTATATATATATAATTATATATAATAAATTAAAGTAATAAGATAGCAGGACCCCCGCCCTGTTACCTTGGCCCCTTTCTCTTTCTTCACCTGACCTAGAGTTTTCGTATATTTGGGATATATTTCCCAGAAAGTGTCTTTTTTTCCACTTTGTATGATGTAAGAAGTTTGTTAGAACGTGTCTGGAGTGAAATAAACTTTTTGTGATTTGTAAGAGCAAAAAACTTTAAAGAAAGTGGTTATAAACCTCAGTCCCTAAATTTCCTTCATGTCTTCGCTAAAATATTCCGGGGCGGAGGTACGAAATCACGCAAAAAATTTTTGACGAGAACGTGAATGTTTTATCTCTGGAACTCACGAAAATGTTAATGACACGATTTCAAAAAAAAAAACCTACCAGGGCGGGGTTGAACCCCCGATCAGGAGTCAGAAACTCCGCAACCCTGGGGGAGCGCCACAATAAGATTTATCCAAAAGGATTTTATACACCCTTGGAAGGTTGCAAGGGGGTTAGCATAGCAATACGTGATCTGGGGTTTCTGAACTTTGTAAGGGTTCAACCCCGCATGGGGTTTTTTTTTTTTAAATCGTACCTACGTAACGGCCATTTTTAGCAAAAGGTCCCCCTGGTATTGATTTGGGGGCCCCGGAAAAATTTGGCTGGCTTTTTAACAAGTGATAAACATGGCAAAAAGTTTGTCTCCATTTCAAGACCCAAGAAAAGGAACACATTCACCATCGTTCTTTCAACGATGTTTTTTATGTGTTGGGGATCAGGAGTCTTCAACAGTACATTGCCAGCCTTTTCCCCAGAGCGTAGGCACGTACTTTCCCCTCCCGAATTTAAACCCAACTAACCAGTTTTTCCCCACCCATAATTATTATTATGATACAAGAACATAAAAATTTTATTTTTTACTTTAAAAGCCATACCAGGTCCTCAAATTTTTTCCGAGGAACAAGAACGCAAAATAAAGATGTTTAGGGGGAGTTGCCACAGTATTTGAACCCCCCGTATTAAACACGCGAGAGCGCCTTGGAAAACTTTTTCTAGGGTTGCCACACGCGCTTTCCTGTACCACCCAGGTAAGTCAAAAATATCTTTGTTTTTTAAGTTAAAAGTTAGAAAAGACAATTTCCTCTATGTTTTTTAAAAAAATGTTTCTATATTTTTTGTTTATTGGATTTGGTAGGGCTTTTCCGTTTCAAAACTCGTTTTTTCTTTCCAGTGATATAATTTTTTTCAAAAATTTCAGCATAAACTTACCAAGCCTATTTTAGGCCAGTAAAATTTTGTTAGTATTATTAACATTGATTTTTTGGAATTTTGTAAAATTTTCCCCGGGGGTTTTTAGTGTTACGGCAAAAATTTTTCTAATTTAGCAAAACTCACGGTGAAGATGCGAGTTGATAATCTTGACTTGAAAAAGAATGAATCTCTTTTTGTGTTGGGGATGGAAAAAGTCTTGAGGGATTAAATGAAGACAGTACACACCAGTCATCTCTCTCAACACAGCCCCTCTCTCTCCACCACGCCCCCTCTCTCTCACACACGCACTCTCTTCTCACACACAGCCACTCTCTCTCCACAACAGCCCCTCTCTCTCTCACAACCCCAGCCACTCTCTCTTCCACACAGCCCCCTCTCCTCTCACACACAGCCACCCCCCTCACCACACCCTCTCTCACACACACAGCCCTTCTCCCTCTCTCTCTCCACACCCCGCCCCCCTTCTCCACAACACACACAGCCTCCCTTTACACCACACAGCCTCCTTTCACACACACAAACCCCGCCTTCTTCCAAAAACACACGCCCCCCTCTCCCACACACACACCCCCCTCTCTCACACACACACACCCGCCTCTCTCTTTCCCACACACACCCTCCCTCCCACACAACAAACCTCTCCTCTCCACCCACACCCGCCTCTTCCACACACAAGCCTCCTCCTCCACACACACAGCCCCCCTCTTCTTTAACAACACACCTTCTCTCTCTCACACACACCAGCCTCTCTCTCTCACACAAACAAGCCTCTCTCTCTCAAACACAACAGCCTCTTCCTCCACACACAAAACAGCCCCTCCCTCACACCACACAGCCTCTCTCTCTCCACACCAAAAGCCCTCTCTCACCACACACCAAGCCCCTCCACACACCACAGCCCTCTCTCACACAACCAGGCCCCTTCACAAACAGGGCCCTCTCTCACACACACACGCCTCTCCAACACACACAGCGCCTCTCTCACCAAAACACGCCTCTCACCCAAAAAAAAGCCCCTTTACAAAAACAGCCCTCACAAACACAGCCTCTCACAAAACAGCCCCCTCACAAACACAGCCCCTCCAAAAACAAGCCTCTCACAAACCCCCAGCCTTTACAACCCCCAAACCTCCACCAAAAACCCCCCAGCCTTCACAACCACGCCTCTCCCACCCCCAAACCCCACCACCCCACACCCCTTTACACACCCCCAGCCCCTCACCAAACCCCCAGCCTCTCACACACCCACAGCTCTCAACACCCAAGCCCTCCCACACCCCACCTCTCACACACCCACAGCCTCCACACCCCACAGCCTCTCAAAAAACCCCCCCTCTCACAAACCCACGGGCCCCTTGGGGACACCCACCCTCTTGGTACACCCACGGCCTCTTTCCCCCCCCACACCCCCGGGCCCCTTTCTCGGACACCCACAACCTCTGGGTTCACCACGGCCTCTTGGGTACACCCACGGGGGTCTTTTACATCAGCCCCCTCTGGTACACCCACGGCCTCTCTCACACACAAACCCCTCGGGACCCCCCGGCCTCTCTCACACGCCTCTGCCCCCCCCTTCTCCACACCTCTCGTACCACACACAGCCTCCCTGGACACCCAGGCCCCCTCACACACAGCCTCTTACACCCACAGCCTCTAGGGGCACCCACAGCCCCAGGGGACACCCACGGCTTTTTAGGGTACACCCCCGGGCCCTTTTTTTAAATTTGGGGTTTTTTTTAAATTTTTTTTTTTTTTTTGTTTGGTCCCCCCTTTGGTCCCCCTTTTTTTCCCCTTTGTTTGGGCCCCCCCCCTTTTTCCCCCTTTGGGCAAATTTTTCCCCCCGCCCTTTTTTGTTTTTTACCCCTTTTTTTTTTTTTCCCCCCCCCCCCCCCTTTTTTTTTTTTTTCCCCCCTTTAAAATTTGGTCCCCCTTTCCCCCTTTTTTTTTTTTTTTTCTCCCCCCGGGCCCTCTGGTACCCCCACGGCCCTCTCCCACGGCCTCTCTGGTACCCCCCGGTCTTTTAAAAAAATCCTGGGGTAAACCCTTTGGTCACCAAAGGGTCTCTAAAGCCTCTTTGGTAAAAACGGTTTCACCACGCCTTTGGGACCCAGGCCTTCTCCAAAAAATTTTACAAAGGCCCCTCTCAAACGCCCTCTGGACACCCCGGCCTCTCTCCCCCGGCCTCTCTGGACAACGGGCCCTTTAAAACAACCCCTCGGACACCCACGGCCCTACACAACCTCTCGGACACCCACGGCCCCTACCCACCTCTCTGGAACCCACGGCCCCTTAACCACCTCCGGACACCCCCCCTTTTAAAAAATCTCTGGGAAAAACAAACCCCTGTTTGTTTCCAAGTTTCGGCTTTTCCCGGGTTTCCCAAAGTTCTTTTACCCCCCCTCAATCCCTTTTTTGGGGGGGCCCAAATTTTCCCCAAAACCTTTGGCCCCCAGGTTTTTTAAAAAAGGGAAGGGTTTTTCCCCTCCCTTTAAAAACCCCCCTTACAGGGCCCCCAAACCCCCCCTCTTTTAAAAAAGGCCTTCTTACAACCGGCCTCTAAAAACCCCCGGGACCCAGTTACGGGCCCCTCTTTAACCCCCGGTTTTTAAAAGTTTTTTCTTCAAAAGACAATATTCTTGCAAAACCCTTTAACATTATTTTTCAAACCTTTTTTAAAAAGGGGCAAAGAAATGGCCAAACAAACAAAATTCCAGCCGGGTTTTAAAAAGAAAAAAAAAGGCTTCCCCCCGGGCTGTCAACCCCCAAGACAACCCTCAAACCAAAACCCCACAACCC
>NW_026509591.1:0-14898 GCF_026875155.1 Cherax quadricarinatus | reverse complement strand
AAACAAGACAGCAAAAAATACTAATAATCTCCCCTTCAAGAATTTTTTAAAAAGTAAAAATCAGGGAGTTCATACTTTCATACTATAATCAACTAAAGAATTGTTTTTTGGGAAATCCAGAGGAGTTTAAAAAACACCTAACTATACCAAACTTTTAAAACCCTGTGTACGTAAAGACAAGGCAGGGATAATGGACTTTAATCATCCTCAAAGTGCATCCTCCAGGTCGGGTATTAGCTTGGTACACCCCTGGGGAAAATTTTTCAAGCTGTGTGCTTTTCAGGTGGGGGCTCCATGCTGGGGCTCGACTCAAGATTGGCCAAACATCTGTCGTGATAGGGGCCTAAAGTGTTTTATTCAAGTCCTGACTACTTTTTTTTTAGGCTTCCCTAATTTTTAAATATGCCGCTGACGTTATCGGTTTATGTGTATTTCTGGAGTAGTTTGGTGTTATATATTTACTCAGGTCCTTTCCCTCTAATTTTTGAGCTTGGCCCCCCTTGTGTTGGTAGGCTCTACCTGAGTTTTCTCATGCCTTTTAGACCCCCCATATTTTGAATGAATCAATAAATAAATGGGTTTTGTCCATAACTTAGTCTGCTGAGGTCTTTCAAAAATTTTTCACTGTCCTTCCCTGTTTTTATTCTTATCATTAAGTCACATCACAGACACCAAAGGAACAATTCTCTTGGAAGGCGTTAACTATATTGGAATCTTTACATTTTTTAATATTGATCCTTGCGGAACCAGCTCACTATATCCTGTTTCCCATCCCTTTCTTTTACCCTCTGTTTCTGTCATTTAGGTATTCGGGGCCCACTAGCACTCCAAGAAGATGCGTCTGCCCACACTTTTTATGTTTTTCTTCAACTGTCAATAACTCCAGAATTTTTTGTACCTAAATCTTCGGCTTTTTGTAAAGAACCGTCTTCTGCCCCAAATGTTTTGTTTTTTCTTTAAATATTCTCCCGAACTTTGACGTGAAACCCTGTTGAAAAACCGGCGCCTCGTATCTCCTCCTTTATATATGGGACACATTTACTTTTTTTCATTATTATTATTTTTTAATTTTAAAGGGGGGAGCAAAACCCCTAGTATTATATAACGCATGTGGGGAGGGTGGAGGGTATTCAGGCTTTAAATTTAGGGAAACCGGGGGCACAGATCCAATTCCCTAATCAAGACCCCTTTACCCGCGTCAAGGAACCTCCCCTGAGGACGCCTCTTTTCAAATTTTTTTTATTCAATGAAAATTTGGTTATATACCTTCTTACTGAGTCCACAGTGGGCCCTTTCCCCACCTCTTAATGGAGGTTTCCCCGCGCTGGTGAGGGGCTCTTGTCTAGGGATTGGATCTGTGTCCGATTCACTGAATTGAGCCTGAATACCTTCCATCCCCCCCCACAACGTTATTAATACTGCGGGGTTTACTCTCCCTATAATTATAAATTTTTATATAACTTTTCTAGCACTCTTTTTTATATCAAACCACTTAGTGTTTCTCATCTTTGTGTCGTACTTTCTGGTACTTGTTGATTGCCTCTAACCACAGTTTATCCTTTCTGTATGACCTCTTTGACTCTCTTGCTAAGTTCGTTGCAATTATATATATATATATATATATATATATATATATATATATATTATATATATATATATCATATATATATATATAATATATATATATATATGTAGGTAGTAGGTTGGTAGACAGCAACCACCCAGGGATGTACTACCATCCTGCCAGATGACTGTGAGGACAGAAACCTGTAACTGTTTTTACATGAAGGTAGGATAGCTGGTGTTCTTTTTCTGTCTCATAAACACGCTAGATAACAGGGATATCTTGTACTCCTACTTACACTTTGGTCACTACTTCAACAGACACGCACATGCATATATATATACTACATCTTGGTTGTTCACCTTTTCTTAAATGATCTTGTTCTTCTTTATTCTTCTATGTCCATGTGGGAAGTAGAAAAAGAATCTTTCTCCGTAAGCCATGCGTGTGTATGAGGCGACTAAAAATGCGGGAGCATGGGCTAGTAACCCTTCTCCTGTAGACATTTACTAAAAAGAGAAGAAGAAAACTTTATAAAACTGGGATGTTAAATGTTGCGTGGTGTAGTGAGATAGACAGAAACAGACGATTGCTGATGTTATGAATGAAAAGCAGTTGATGTCCTGGCCTAAGCGACAAAGCTGAAGGGGGTAGGGAGTTTTGGTAGGAAATAAATGGGATTAAATCTGGAGTTCTGAGAGAGTTAGAGCAGGAAGGGGTAGCAATAATTTGAAGGATCAGTTATGGAAGGAGAAAAGAGGAATATGAATGTGTAAATTAAGGATTATGTGAATTAAAAGTTAAAGGTTGGATTGCGAAAAGTGGGTCTATAAGACGTGTATGCACCTGGAGAAGAGGGGAATGTAGAGGAGGAGATAGAGATTTTGGGAGATGTTAAGTGAATGTATAGGTGCCTTTGAACCAAGTGAGAGTGTAATTGTGGTAGGGGACCTGATGCTAAAGTAGAGAAACTTTTAGGAGAGGGTGTGGTAATTTGAGGGTGCCAGGTGTAAATGAAATGGGTGCCCCTTTAAAGTGAACTTTTGGTATAGAAAAGGGGTTTAGTTATAGGTAATACATATTTTAAGAAAAAGAGATAAATATGTATACAAGATATGTTGTAGGACGAAATGACAATAGTTTGTTGGGATTATGTTATTGGTAGATAAAAGACTGTTGGTAGCCTCAGGATTGTACATGTTTCATAGAGGGGCCCAGATATATCAGATCCTTTTTAGTTGTAGCTACACTGAGAGTTTAAAAGGTAGATGGGATACCAGGAGAATGAAGCATCAGGGAAGAGAGAGGTGAAGGGTTTATAAACTAAAAGAGGAGGCAGTAGGGTAAGATATAAACAGGCAATATGGGGATAAATGGCTAAATCGAGAGCTAGGCAATGGGGTCGAGAGGTATGGGGAAGGTTTAAAAAATGTAGTGTTAGAGTGTTCAGCAGAAGTTTGTGGTTACAGGAAAGTGGGTGAGGAGGGAAGAGGAGCGATGGTGGAATGATTGATGTAAGAGAGTAGTAGGAGAGAAAAAGTTAGATATGAAAAGTTTTTACAAAGTAGAAGTGATGCAAGGAGGGAGAGTATATGGAGAAAGAGAGGTTAAGAGAGTGGTGAAGCAATGTAAAAAGAGAGCAAATGAGAGAGTGGGTTAGATGTTATCAACAAATTTTTTTGAAAAATAAGAAAAAGTTTTGGAGTGAGAATTAACTAGTTAAGAAAAGCCTAGAAAACAATGGATTTGTCAGTTAAAAATAGGGAGGAGAGTTATCACCAACCCAGACACCCCCCCCCCGGCAAGTAAACTAGATTAGGAAACTCTCCTATCAATAACTCCATTATGCCCGCCAAATAAGATGAAAGTAGTGCAAGGAACCAAAGGTTACTCCTCGCACCCCATCCACGAAGCCATCACTAACTGCGCGCCTCCCCACCCTGTAGCACATATCATGCAATCGCTCTCAGGCGACAGCCAACACCCCCCCGTGCCTCTTTCCCATGTCCTCCCCAGGGCAAGGAGACCACTACCACAATCTTGTAGCGACGTGAGGAAGGAGCCAGTTGTGAGCTGTGGGGGTAAGTTCGTGAGGCAGTAGGTTTAAAAATGAAAGGGGGCGGTTAAGGCAGCTTGGAGTTGATGCGGATAAAGATAGATAGAAAGTTAAAAGTAGGTGGGATGTTGTTTTGGCGTGGTTGGAGCTATTATTTAATAAATATGTTTATGGTGAGGGTAAGCTACCTTGGATGGGACAGGAAGGAGCATGCATACGTTCGCCTTTGCCATAAAGGCAAAGGGAGAGGACAAAAGAGGAGTGCAAAATATTATATGTGAGCCGATAAGGTCTGTTGAATATGCTGTAAAGTGTATGGTTTTAGAAGTAATTATTGAATAGAAATTAAGGAGTAAGACGGAGGAATAGGATAGCAGATGAACAAGGAGGCTTTAGGAAAGGTTAGGGGGGTGTTGTGGACCAGGTGTTTTTTACAGTGATGAACACATAAGTGAGCAGTATTTAGATAAGGCTATAGAGGTTTTTGTGGCATTTATGGATTTGGAAAAAGGCGTATAACAGGGTGGATAGGGGGCAATGTTGCAAAATGTTGCATGTGTATTGTATAGGAGGTAGGTTACTGAAAGCCAGTGAAGAGTTTTTACTAGGATAGTGAGGTCAAGTTGAGTATGTAGGAAAGAGGAGATTTAGATATTTCCCAGTAAAGTAGGCCTTAGACAAAGGGATGTTGTGATGTCACCGTGGTTGTTTAATATTATTTATAGCTGGGGTTGTGTTAAGAGAGAAAATGCGAGGGCTTGGAAGACGGCGTGGATGTTTTAAAAGAATTAAAGAATCACAATAAAGTGGGAGTTGTCACAGTTGCTCTTTTGCTGTGATGACGCTGTGCTCTTGGGGGGATTCTGAAGAGTAGTGAAAGAAGTTGTGGAATGAAATGGAATTTTGGTGGGTATGTACAATTGAAGGAAAAGAAAATTAAAAGTGAATACAGGGAAAGAGTATGGTTATGAGGATACCAAAAGATAAGGTGATGAAAGATTGGATATCAGATTGGAGGGAGAGAGCATGGCGGAGGTGAATGTATTCAGATATTTGGGAGTGGGAGAGTGGACGTGTCAGCGGAGGGTCTATGGAAAAAGATGAGGTGTGAATCACAGAATTGATGAGGGGAAAAAAAGGTTCGTGAGCGGTTGCACTTAGGAGTCTGTGGAGCAAAGAGAACTTAGTCCTTGGAGGCAAAGAGGGGAATGTATGAGAGTATAGTTTTACCAACGCTCCATATGGGTGTGAAGCATGGGTGATGAATGTTGCAGTGAAGGAGGAAGGCTGGAGCCAAGTGGAAGATGTCATGTCTGAGGGCATTGTGTTGGTGTGATTGTATAAATGCAGAGAATTCATTAGTTTGGGAAGTTAGAAGGGGTGCGGGGGGGGTTGCCAAAACTGTTGTCCAGACAGAGGGCTGAGGGAAGGATTGTTGAGGTGGTTCGGACATGTAGAGAGAATGGAGCGAAACAGAATGACTTCAAGAGTGTATCAGTATGTAGTGGAAAGGAAGGCGGGGTAGGGGGTCGGCCTAAAAGGTTGGAGGGAGGGGTTAAAAGGAGGTTTTGTGTGCGAGGGGCTTGGACTTCCACGGGCTTTGCGTGAGCGTGTTTGATAGGAGTGAATGGAGACAAATGGTTTTTTAATACTTGACGTGCTGTTGGAGTGTGAGCAAAGTAACATTATAAAGGGATTCATGGAAACCGGCAGGCCGGACTTGAGTCATGGAAATGGGAATACAGTGCCTGCACTCTGAAGGAGGGGTGTTAATGTTGCAGTTTAAAAACTGTAGTGTAAAGCACCCTTCTGGCAAGACAGAGATGGAGTGAATGATGGTGAAAGTTTTTTTTTTTTGGCCACCCTGCCTTGGTGGGAATCGGCCAGTGTGTTTAAATAAAAATAATATATATATTTATATTTTATATATATATTATATATATATTATATATATATTATATATTATATATTTTTATAGAGAGAGAGAAAAGAAAAGAGAGAGAGAAGATCTGTCACTCTAGAACAGTTGTGCTATTCTAGTTTAAATTTTTCTTTTCCGTAAGGAATCATTTTTTTACGGTTTTGTATTCAATCTGTGTATCGACTCTTCCATCCAGTTGAGAAAGTTGTGTGTACAGTTCACAGTGATTTGGTATCAAACATGTTTAAAAATACTTTTGCTGCTTTATTATACTATTGATAACGGATTACCAATAAGCTATCTTTTCGACTGTGATCTTAGGGATATTTGCATTGTCTCTTCTGAAAAACAAATCTTTTGGTCGGTCATATGTAGTAGTAGTCAGTGACTATTTGCGCCTTTCTCATTTGACCTATTGTATTCCTGGGGTCTATGTTCTTGGACCGGTAGTGTTTACTGTTTATGTTTAAGGTTTAGCCCTTTCTGGCTATTATCGTATACCTCGTAATGTGATAACCAGTAGTGGAACAAGCAAAAGATAGCAAATGATATATGACTTGTATTTCCTCACCAAAGAAACAATTTAGTATTTACAATATGTACACTATTTACACTATGTACAGTAATGTAAGAGCAAGCATTCACGGTGGGTTAAAGGCAGAATGCAAGCACAAGACACAGAGCACCGTGAGCGACCAGCAGCCCAGACAAGTCTGCCAGAAAATAGTGTCACGAATGAACCACTTTGCTTTTACTGCTCTGGTGGGCTTTCTGTGATTGGCCGATGAATCAAGGTACTGATTTTAACGACGGGGCCCCTATTTGATCGCTAACAGTCAGTATCTGGTTCATTGGTCAGTGGGTAACATATATGGGGAATGTGACATACACCGAATTGTAACATACCCGTAGCATGCCACATTGTCGCATACAAGTGGGGGTTTTTTACATAAATTTTTTATGCTGACGATATCAGGTCTACAACTGTTTTCCTTCTCCTGTGCTGGGTCACTTGTGTGACAAAAAAGAAAATGTGAGCTAAATGAATGTAAAGCAGGATTTTGATTATTAGGGGAAATATCAGGGAAATACAAATTGAGATTCTGATCTCTTCGTTTGTGGAGCTGTCGATTTGCAACCCATGGGATCAGTCAGGGATCTGGGTGACTACCAGGATTCTTCAAGGTTATTTATTGGGTAAATTCACCAGATTGTTAAATTTTGCAATTGTCAAATTCGAAATCTCCATGCATTCAGAAATATCTTGATATACAAATTATTTTGGTCTTTACTGAAGTGTTTGCTTCCTCTCGAATTGATTTTTACAATGGTCTGTTTCTGGGTTTGTCTAATTACTTACTGAAAAAAATTCAGTCTGTACCTAATCATGCAGTTAGAATGGTATTGTCGTTCGCACCCGCGGTTCCCACTAGTCCCCACTTAGCGTCATTCGCGGGCCTGGATGGGTAGGTGCGGTCGTGTTTTTGCCCCCCCTCTACTTTTTTCCCAAGATGAGTCTCAGTCAAAAAACATGGCCCCGGGGGTGGCGAAAGGAGAGTGTACTGGGGCATTGAACTCATTAGTGGGGTTTAACCCCTTTCATCAGTCGATGTGTTTTTGCCCAAAATTATAAGAGGCATAGGGGCTCGAGCGGGGATTTGTATGGGTGGCACTGAACGGGTTTATAAAATATTCGTGAAGTGCTAATGTCAAGTATCGAGGCTTTGATGGATCGTTTCCAAGTGTCAGCTTAACGAAACCCGGGGCAGGGGGGTCATTGACGGATTGTCCGACTTATTCGTGGGTCAAGCTCCGCAACGTCCCTTTTGAGGTGATGGGTAGATATTCAAAAGGTTTTGGCGTTAGGGAAATTAAATTGGGCCCAACCTGGCAAAATGGGTGAAAGGAGCTTACACAGGATTTCGAGGGTTCTTTCAATTAAAGATTGTAAGGCATCTTTTCCCTCGTATGTATATATCGAGGAGTTTAAAACCAGGTTTGGTGCGTATGGGGGGGCAGAGGCGTACGTCCGACTGTGGGCAAATTTGACCATATGGGAGCAGATGTGGCGGGGTTGCAAGGGGCGGAGCCTTGTCCATGAGAAACCATCCCTGAGGAAAAAGGGAGGCAAGGGGAGGGCGTGGTCGCTTGTGGGTGAAGGGGTGATGGCTCCTCCTGTGGAATCAGAAGAGTGGTGATTCATGAATCACCTGGCCCATCGCAGTACAGTGTCAAGGAAGGGTGCAGGTGGGCGCAGAAGGAAAGCTATGAGGGGGGGTTTGGAGACGGTGATACAGGCTTGTTACAGTCTACGGGGGGGGAGATTCACAGTGAGCAGGAATGGGATAGGGCAGAAGGTGTGTGGGGAGGGGGGAGATAGGTGGCCCTGTGATGGACGTGTGAGGCCGGGAAAAGGACTGGGGGGTTTGGGTGGTAGGGGGTGGAAGCCATTGTGCGGGCCCCCGGGCTCAGATAGGGAAAATAAAGGGAGTAAAGGAAAAGGGCAACAGGTAGTTTTCGGACGATTTTTGAGCGGCGCAAAGGCCGGGGAAAAAGACGGGGGTTTTGGGTTTCTCAGGTGACTCTACGAGAGGGCCCAACAAAGGGGGGTATGGTTGGGAAGGAGGGTGGAGATGGGGCAAAGGCAAAGCCCAGGGAAAATTTTTTGAAAAGGAAATTTATGACATGGGAGGGGGGGAAACCCTTTAAAGCGGCCCCAGGGGTGTACAATAAATATTAATTGTCGTGTGTGGTTTTAAAACGTGAGTGTTTTTCAGGATGTTTTTAAATAGGTACAAAAATGAGTAGTTTTTGTGCAGGAGCACAATTTTAAAATTTGGTGTGTTAGTGGTGCCGGGGTATGGTTTGTGTTCCCGTTGAGCGTTTAAAGGAGGGTGGGTGTGTTGTCAGGGGGCAGACCGTTTGTTTGCACGGGAAAAGGGGGGGGGAGGGGGGAGGTATTATTGGGGAAGGATGGGGATGGGAGAGAGAGTGGCGGGTTGTGTGTGTGTTTACCCCAGCCCGAAAGTGACGTGAAAAAGAAGATGGATTTTTTGCGGGGGAGCTGTATTACCTACGCACTTACCGTCGGTGGCGATTGGGGGGGGGATGGAATTGTGGTTAAGAGGGCAGAGTGGAAACCCGGGGCGGGATTTTTCCTCAGTCTTGGGGGCGTTTTGGACCTTCAGTTACGTGATGCTTTGGGGGAGGTCTGTGGGAGGTGGAAATCGTTTTAAAGAGGGGAAGCGGTCGTTTGGACGGTTTTTTTATCCAGGGGTTTTTTTGTCTTTTTTAAAATATTGAGATGGTGTCTTCGATCATAGGGGGCAGTATTAGTGGAGGGGGGGTGGGATGCTTTGGCTCGTAGGCAGGGGGTTATTTGGAAACTGAACCGATAGTTTTGGGGGGTGGGAGGGGTGGAAGGTTTGCGTATTTTGGGAACAGCTCTGTGCAGACAGAAGGACTGAGGGGTGTGGTAGGATGGTGGGATAGTGTGGCTAAGGTAAGAATACGTCAATTTTATGTGAGGGAGGGTAAACGCATTAATCAATTGCGGTATGGTTTGTCAAATTATTTAGAATCTAGATTACGGGATTGTTACGAGGGGGAGGCTGTGGCCGGGGTGTACCCAGTGGAGGATATACACATGTTGAAGGACAGGATAAGGGATTTGCAAGAAGAACGTTTTGCAGCGGTACGTGTACAGGCGGGGTTGGACGAAGTACTCTGGGGCGACAAGCCATCGGCTTGTGTGCTGCGAGGACAGAAGGTACGACAGCGAACGACTATAATACCAGGATTGCAAGTCATTTCTTTGGTGGGGGGTTTAGAGAGGGTCAGGTATGATGGGAAACCACGGGGATGAGTGCATATGCAGATAGATGGTTTGAGGAATACGGGAAAAGTAGTGGGGTAGATGGAGAGGTTCTTGGGCAGGTATGTGAGTATGTGCCATGCAAACTGGGGAGGATTGATCGGGAGGCACTGGGTGGGGTCATTGAGGAGGAGGAAATATGGAGACCCCCTTATGGACATGGGGAAAGGGAAAGGCCCCCGGGGATCGATGGTTTACCAAGCGAATTTTATGTACAGCACTGGGGTCTGCTTAGGGGTTTCCTATTTAGAGTTAATGAATGCCATGAAGGAAGGAGGTAAGATGGGAGAATCACAGGCAACGGCGGTGGTGGTGTTGGTCCCGAAGGGTAAACAGCAGAGTACCCTTCGGGATTACCGAGCCATTTCGTTGCTTTGTGCTGATTATAAATTGTTCGCGAAAATTCTTGGGAATCGGTTTAAATGTGTTGTGGGGAGGGTCGTGTTTGAGTCTCAGTTTGGGTTGCCTGGTAGGTCAATGGCGAGGGCCACGGGATCATTTAAAAGGGGTTCCTGGAGGACATGGAAAGGGGAAGAGGGGCGTTGGTGGCGTTGGATTGGCAAGGGGCTTATGACAGGGTAGAAAGAAAGGCTTTGAGGGATATTCTCCTACGACAGGGGTTTGGCGAAGAAATAGTGGGGTGGGTGGATACGTTGTACTCAAACGCGAAGGTAAGGTGCAAATCAATGGGTGTGTGGGGGAGGGAGTCACCATGGAGCGGGGTCTTAGGCAGGGATGTCCATTATCACAACTTTTGTTTGCATGTGTTCAGGATCCCTTTTATAGGATGGTGGAGGATCGTCTAAGGACAGGGGGGGGATGGTGAGCAGAAGCCTTGGCCTGGTTTGGTGGGCTATGTTGATGATACAACTATTTTGGTGAGTGAGGAGACACGGTTAGGACTTTTGGAGGAAGTTGTACACAATTTTGGGAGAGCTACTGGGATGAAGGTAAATCTGGAAAAGTCAATGATAATGGGGCTAGGAGAGTGGGCAGGGAGATTAGATTGGGGATGTGATGTTGTGCAGCGGAGAACCAGGAGTCTGAAAATCTGTGGTGTCGTTTATGAGGCTGGCCTGAGTGCTGCAAGGATTAGCAATTCGAATAGGATGGTGGAACAGGTGCAGCGATGTTTGGGAATGCTGCGACCTCACCATTTAACCCTTAGGCAACGTGCAATTGTCATCAATGTATTACTATATAGTAAAGTCTGGTTTGTTTCGGCAGTGATGCTGTTAACAGGAACAGCGATCACAAGTATTCTTAGAATGGTGTTAAAATTTTTGTGGGGCTCAGGGTGCAACTGGTTGCGAACGGAGGTAGTGACATTGCCGGTATGCAGGGGAGGGTTAGGTTTGTTGGACTTGAGAAAGCGCGTGAAATGTGTTTTTATTAAGAGGGAAGTGATGAGTGCAGGTGGATGGAGGGGGGGGCAGCTAGATAAGGTACATGCTCACCTGAGGAAATGGTATGGAGGGGCGGAAATGAAGGAATGTGAAACAGTGTTACGTGCCTTAGTGTTAGCCAGGGAACCGGGAAAAGTAAAGGTGGGAACTTTGTGTAAATTGTTAGAGAGACATGTAGTGGCGCCGGTTGAAGAGATCTACCCCATGTATGCATGGGATGTAATATGGCGAAGATTTAGTAAATTAAGGCCGCGTGAGGTTATGTATCGTTTCCTGCATGGGATTTTGCCATTGGGAGCGATGCTCCGAGATAGGAGGGTTATCGAGGGTGGGGGGTGTGGCAGATGCAGTGGGGAAGAGACTGCGTATCATGTTGTCTATTTTTGTGAAGGTTTGGAGTGCATCAGGGTATGGATGAATAAGGTTGTGGTGAGGGTGGGGGGTCAAGGTGTGTCTGTATTGCGAGCGTTGAGTCTTGATATGAGTGGTGTGGTAAGAGGTTTAACATATGTAATCGTGGACTACATATATGTTTTGTGGGGTATGAGGGGGAAGGAGGGTGGGGACGTGCTGAGAAGGACTTAGGCGGCGACGTTTTATCGAACCTTGTGTCGCAATAGAGACATTTTTGTGAAAAGGTGGGATGAGGTCTTTTCCGAGGGTTATAGAGGCCTAACAATAGGGAATTTATTGGCGTTATAAGGGGTTTTAACTGCCGGGGTGAGTAGGGTGGTAAAAGGGGGGGGGGTCAGGGATATTCAACGGGCTCACCTCCTTGGGTGCGCAATGCTGGGTGATTGGGTGTGACTGGAGGTACTCGTGTGGGTCTAGATGAGAGGTTGTGAAAGATTAGTTTAGCTTAGTTCCCTTGATGGGGAAGGTGTAAATGGCAGTTTAAATATATAAATTATATAATTGTATATTTTCTTTGGTAGCGTATTATGTTTCGCTTGTACTGGTCTTGCAATTGAATTTTAAACTTTTCTTGAGAGGATATTCCTTTCACTATGTACCTTGAAGAACTGAGTTATTTTTGCCATTTTTGTTACGTGTTCCTGCATCAGATTTAAAGTAATTACCTATTATGTAAACATGTGTGGATAAGGATTAGTTCTCTAGATTAAAACTTTTGTATCTATATTTGTAAGTAATATTAGTTAGGCACGTGCTAGAAGGCACAGCGAAAGTATAGTCTTGTGGAATGTGTGTTACGTTTTGGTAAGTTTGTATGTGGCGTGTTAGGTGTTATAAGGAGTTTGGTGTTGTTAAGTTACTAAAATCATGATGAACCTTTTGGATAATACTTATTCATGTTGTAGTCTTGGGTTCTTTAAATTATTTACTTAGCCTAGTATTGTACCGCTAATGTAGCATGTGGTGTATTATCTTGTATTTTGAGCGTGAACTTCACCATATGCAATGTTTTGAAAGTTTGT
This sequence comes from Cherax quadricarinatus, assembly GCF_026875155.1. NCBI lineage: Eukaryota > Metazoa > Arthropoda > Malacostraca > Decapoda > Parastacidae > Cherax > Cherax quadricarinatus. Next base: position 2,641 of record NW_026509591.1, on the reverse strand, counting down.
AATTCATGGTTAACATTAATATTTGATATCATATTGGTGGTGTATATTCTTCTACTTATTACAGTGTATGTGTATAGGAATGTAATGTTTCATATCTGTTTTAGTCTGTAAATTTATGTTTTTGTGTCTTGTTCATGCACTACCAACTCTTAGGTAAATACTCATTAAGGTTTTGATGAGGTCAGTGTATGACCATTCATTAGGATAATTAATGTATGTTATTTAGAACGGGGACTGTACATACGGGGGGGGGGGTAGAAGTGTCAGCTGTGTCTGCACTGGCAATAATGATTATTGTAAAAGGAGGGTTTGTAGGTTATGTATATGGTTGTGGGTTATGTATATGGTTGTGGGTTATGTATATGGTTGTGGGTTATGTATATGGTTGTGGGTTATGTATATGGTTGTGGGTTATGTATATGGTTGTGGGTTATGTATATGGTTGGATTATGTTTTTGGTTTGTAATAGGGCCCCATGATCTATGGTTTTCTTTCAATGTCCGGGATTGTGTACTAGGGTTTTGAAATTCGTATGGTTTTTAATTTTATATTTTTATACTTTTGTTTTGTTCTATGTTTTAATAAAAATATAAAAAAAAAAATCCCCATTTATACCTGCATCGCTTGACTACGAAATCGTAATAACCGATTCAAACAACCATACCACGGGGGGGGATTAGAACCCGCGATCAGAGAGTTCAAAATTCCAGACCGTGCGTTAGCCCCTGGACCGTAGTTTAAAAAGATTCATTCAACTGGTATTATAGGCATATACCCAGGTGTATCCTGTTTGGGTGAATTTATTGAAGCTAGTGGTCAGTGGCTAACGGCGGTTGGAGTTTTTAGAAACCTTTATCGCGGGTTTTAACCCACCCGTGTTGGTTTCATCACCTTCCATTAAAGCAAGAAGTGAGGGGTTTAAAGTCTGTCTATTAAAATTTAAAACCTTTTAAATTTAAAAGAGCCCCCTATATCTTGCTATATATTTGTACCTTTTTTTATTGTGTTCGGGGGGGTGTTTTTGAGAGTTCCTGCTGACTCTTGTACATGATTAACTTTGTGTATTTTTAAATATATTTTATAGAGTCTTTCCCAGGGTGAACTATTGAGTTACGGCATTTAACCCCGGGTTGGGGTTTGTTTTATCTGATGGGGTTTTAAAACCCGTGTATTTTCCCCCTTTCCAAGAGGTGGGCTCTTTTAATTTAACCAATTTTATGAGCCCATATCTTCCTATTATTTTTTTAATTTTTTCGGGAGTTTCAGGGGCCCTTTGGGCTGTTTTTCCCCCCACAAGGGGAAATTGGAATTAAATTTAGAGTTTCCGGGACTCAGGCCCCACCATTTAAGGGGTTTGGGAAATATGTCATCTTTAGTCTTAGTAAAGGGCACATCTCTTTTCTTGAGCTTACGATTTTGATGTTAAATTTGTCATTCTTGAATATAAATTCTAGTTTTTTTTTTTTTATTTGTTGCCGTATTGGTAGTTTGGTGTGTGAATTTGCTTGTGAATTTGTTTGTGAATTTCTTGAAAGAATAGGCGCTTAGGAGTTATTAATCCCAGATTTTTATTATTCTAAATCTCCATCAGTATACCTTTCCCCTTTCTTTAGCCTCATCATTTGCTCCTTCACAGTTTATGTGGCTGTGGAGTAACTTTGATTCTGTTTTCACCTTTGATGTTATATCATTTTGAAACTGTCTCTCGTCTTTCCTTCCTATTCTTGTTTTGTTTGTTCCCGTTTGATTCCCGGTTTTTTTGCATTTAATTTGCTTTTAAAATTTCTTTCAAACCCCCTAACTCCTTCTTTTGGTCTCTGCATTCCTGACTAAACCACTGGCGCTTTCTCTTTTTTTCTTGTTTCTTTGTTTAATGCTTGGTACTAATTTCTCTTTTGCTTCTAGGAACTTTGATTCTTTTACTGCCATTCCTTCCTGTACAGTTTTTTTGCTCCAAAGGGGCCATTCTCTGCCGTGGTTCATCTCCGACCGGGTGATAGTTAAGCTTTACTTTATTATCAAAATTCCCTCATTCTTTTTCTTACCTCTTCACTGTCTCCTTCTACTCAGCCATCAGTTTTCTTTTCCTTTCTTTTTACCTCCTTTTAAGCCTGAAAAATTTATCCTCAAGTTTCCTCTATTTACATCATTTATTTCTTTATCTGCCCCCTCCAGCATCTTTTTCCAGGTCTCAAAGACAATTATCATTTGACATCATTTATTTCTCCATGCATTTTATCAGTTCAGTGATGTATGCTTCCAGTGGTCATTTGCTTTCTCATCATCATTCCTTTACACACAAAATATGGATGAGTTTGATTTTTCTTCCTTCTTTTTATCATTAAACTCCTTTACTTCCTTATCATTTACTCCTTTTATTGTTCATGAAAATCGACGTAGTTTGCTCCGAGGTAAACCCCAAGTTTTGAGTGGAGTGGTGTAAGATGTGGAGTTGGTTTTGTGGGTAGAGTGTATAAGTGGACCGTACATTTGTAAGTTGGTTAAATTCTTTTGTGCATAGTAAGTCGCCTGGTTTGTGTGAGTTGAAAATGGTGTGTGGGATGAGTTGTGCAGACCGGTTGAACTCAGGCGGGATGAACGTATATATTTTTTTGTTGGTATTGTGGGTTGAGCTGTTTTA
>NW_026509590.1:0-14912 GCF_026875155.1 Cherax quadricarinatus | reverse complement strand
TTTTATTTACTGGATCTTTTTTTTTATTGTTCTGCCCCTTGTCCTTGGCTGGGGCTTGGGTGAATATGGCATGGGTTTGGGGATGTAGGGGAGTATCCTTCATGGCAGGGGGGGTGGGGTTTGCAGAACGAGTTATTATTTGGAAATTTTTGGAACTTTTGGGTGTTTTCTGCAGTTGTTTTAAATATCTTTTCGGGGTATCCACACGTTAGTGTTATGGGGTCTTGTTTAGGTCATCACTGGGCTGCGGGGAACCTCAGGTAAAGTAAAAAAGAGGACAAGGTTCCTGTTGCCACTGGTGTTACTGGCTGGGGGGATGACAGGAGGGTCACTGTCAATCAAGAGAAGAACAGGAGAAGGGGACTAACGTCCAGAGATTTCCCCCTTTTTGGGATTAAGTCCTGTGTCCTGATAAAATTGCGGGGATGAACCCAAATCTTGCAGTGGTAAAGAATGCTTCCTGTCATGGGGATACTATCACGGCTTAATCTGTGAAGAACTAGCCAGGGGTGGTCCCCACAAGCCCCCCCCCCCCCATCATCAAAACGGCTACGTTTAAAAACACAGTGTCACAACACCAGACACCCCTATTACATTAGCGTTAAAATTCAGTTTCATTTATATTTTTTTTTTTTTTCTTTAATTGGGTTTAAATATTTCATTTTTAAGTGTTTTACATTTTATATTTTCTACAAATAAGTTTTTATGTTTGTTGTTTTTATTTTTGTTCTTTTCCCTAATTTTCCTGGGGGGAGCCACCCTGGGTAATACGTTTGAATTTGTTACAGGGTGAGTAAGCCTTCACAAGGGGGACCTTGCCAAAAATCAACTCTACTGAATCAAGATTCAAGTCCATCTCGAATCTACCATTGGAACTTCAACCCCGATACCCCAGACTTACCACCACCATGAGTAAATCTCTATGGAGGACTGGTGCAGGTATTTAAAAGATTTGGTGATTGTTATACTCTCAATTTATTGTAAGTCAAGTCAGGCGGGATATAATTTTTAAATTCTGCCCCCTAATTGTGTGTGAGCTTGAAACCTTGGGGGATTAGCCCTTGGGGACCCGAGATTTCCGTGACAATTTGTTTCATTGACTCTTTATTATATCAAGGGAAACTGTGAAGGACCTCTTGATTTGTTCGTGAGAAGATTGGTGGTAAAAGGGACACCATTCTATTTTCTGTTTGCTTGGAGTGGCAAAAACCCCTTCTTTTTAATTTAATATTTTGGGTTTAATTGAAGCAGGGATCGAGCCCTTTGGTTTTTTTACGTTTGAGCGGAGCAGAATTGAACCTCTGTTTTCTTTATACCCTTTTTCTTTTCCCTGACGTTTAAGTTATTCTTAAAGTAGGGTTTTAAATCCCATTTTTGGAAAAACGCGGGAAAGTAAGTTAGGAAAAAAGGGGAAAAAAAATTTAAAAACTTTCATATGCTAAGTCCGGGAAAGACTTGAAAGAGGAGAATTGGAGAGAAAAAAGACAGTTAGAAAGGGAAAGGAGAAGAGAAAAAGGAGAGAGAGAGAATCAAAGGAAAGAAAAAGGAGAGAGGAATCGAAAGAGAAGACAAAAAGAGCGTGATAGCTTGATCGTGAGGAGAGAAAGATACGTGAGGAACGGTTAAAATTTAAAGGGAAATTTGAAGAAAAAGCAAAGGGGACAGAAAATATGAGTTAAGGGAGAGAGAAAAAGGATCACGAGCCGAACAAACTTGCTTAAATTAAAAAAAGAATAAGAAGTTAACTTTTACAAAGCAATTAATGAAGGGAATGGAACAACGTGCAGCTAGTGCACATATTCCAACCCCAAATTTTACCCCCCTTCAAAGGGGGAAGACTAATTTTTACATTATCGGGTTTTGAAAATACCGCTACCCTCTGTGAATGGCCTGCGAAACCGGGCTACCGGGTTTAGGAAGTTTTTTTTCTGGTCCCGCTTTAAATATCTAGCAATTTTTTCGCAGGAAATCATAAAAAATTTAAACCTACTGAAGAAGGCGACCCTTAAAGCATATAAAAAAAACACAAATTTTTACGGGAAAAGTTTCGGTATCCCCCTTACCCCCGGCCAAAAACTTTCAGCAGCTACAGGTAACCCCTTTCGTTTGTTCGATTTTTGGTAGAGAGTTCGGGAATTGATACAGTTATAAATCTCTTTGAGACTTCTTTGTTGCGATCTTTTCCTTAAGCTTTCCCCGCAAGATACAACTTCTCAGAGAACGTAACCTGATTAAAGCTGAAAGTTGCTGGGCTCCCTGCCCTTATGCTGAGGCCCCACAATTCCTAAAAGACCTAAAGGGATCGAACCCAAAGGGGCAAGGGTTCATCAGCCTTAAAAATCAAAGCCTTTTGGGGAAAAAGTAAAATGACTTCTTTTATTCTGTTTGTCATTTGTGTGGTGTTAAGGAACAAAAAGTCCGATTGCCCTTTAAAAAGGTCCAAAAGTTGGAAGATGTTTTAAAGACTGTAAGGGACCAAGCCCCTTTCTTTTCAGGAAAGTTAATGGCTTAATGTATCTACCTTTTTACGAGACACTGGATGCACATGTATAGTCATTTCTGATAAGCTGTTCCCTAACCTTAAAGAAACTCATTCCTCTGCTATACTTTCAGACTACTTGGGCCGTACAGACACTTTTCCTACCATCCGTTGTTACATTAGGTCTAAATGGTTCACAGGTTGGTCTGAAGCCGTACTAGCTCCCATCACTTCTTGTTCCGTACTAATAGGTAATGTAAAAGGTGCCATTCTTCCTTCTGAGGATATAAGTGTTTCAGATCCTCTTCCTGTAGAGTCGGAGAAGCCCCTCGAAAGTTCAGATGAGACAATGTCTCGTGAGATTCATGGGGGTTTAAAAAAACCCAGTATGCTACTCTCAAAAAGCGAGGAGTAGGATCCCCGGTTAAATTGTTAGATGAAATAAAGATATCACTCCGTCCCATAAATGTCTTGACTAGGGCTCAGACCAAAGCCCATGCTTTCCCTACTGTCCATCCTTTGATTTTCCCTGACTTTAAGCCTTTAGACATATCGAAGGACTCCTTTGTAAATTTGCAACGTAATTGTCCTTCTTCTCAAAATTTGCCATAATGCTGCTAAAAAAAAATCAAGTTACCCAAAGGGAAAAAATTTTTCTAAAAATTTAAAATATATAAAAGGTATTTGTACAAGTCAGTATTAAAATTTAAAATTCAGATGAGATAGACTTTTCCCATCTTGTTGTTCCAACAATGCAGAGAGACTGTTCTTAAATGGTCATGCCCCTGCCAGTGGCCGGACATTTGCCATCGTAAAATTTTAAATAAAATTGGGAAAACCCTGTTTTTGGCCTGAAATGTCCTCAGATGTCACTACTTATTGTAGATCGTGAAAATTTTGCCAACTGTCTTTTTCCCGAGGAACCAGGCGAGTCCCTTGGTAAAATGCCAATCTTTATGGTACTGTTTGAAAGAGAGCTATTGACATCGTTGTCCTTTATCTCATTTCATCGGGGGGGACATAGTATTTTAAATTAGTTGATTTTTGCTTGAGTTTCCTAAAGCCGTTCCCTTAAAGCCCATAATACTACAGAGGTGGCTAAAGCACTTTTGTCCATTTTCTCCGAGGGAATCCTGGGAAAAATTTTTGTCTGCCCGGGGGACACTTTTTCCCATCTACTTAATGACATCTATACTAATTCTGGGAGTGAAGCCCTCCCCCCCCTACATCCCACTGTAATGGGAGGATTGAGCGAGCATTCGATTCTAATCCATTTTAAGGAAACTTTGCTCCCCTTTAAAATAAGGAGTGGCATCGTTTTCCTACCCTGTGCTTTGTTTGCCAAGAGGGAAATTCCCCGTGACTCTTTGGGGTTTTCACCTTTTGAATTCTCTAGGTAGACAGGCCAGAGGGGCCCTTGTCCATCCTTCATGACTTATGGATGATGAGGGGGTAAAATTTAGGTTCAGTCTTCTTACAGTTTCTCCTTGATCTTTTATCCAAAATTGGGAGGGCCCCTGAAAAAGTTTCGAAAAAACCTAAGCTTGTCAATGGCCAGTAAAAACCTATTTTTATTCCAAAAGTCAGAGGGAAGTTTTTAAAAAAGGAGTGAAGTTCTTGTCTTTTTCCCATCAAGTCAAATAAATTATTAGGCATGGAAAGGTCCTATAAAGTATTAAAAATTTGTGGGGAAAATTGGGGTACCTCATAGAAGTCAAGGGGGGAAAACTAAGCTTTTCATATCAACATCCTTAAAAATATTACGAAGAAATTCGGTTAAATGCCTTTAAAAACTTTGACTTAGTTTTTCCCCACGAATTGATAAGACAACGAAGAATTTTTAAATGTGCGTAATTGAACCTTAAATTAGACTATGAGAAAAACTACTGATTGGTGACTCTTGACCACTCGGATGCAACCAACATTAATATTAATGAATCTTTGGATGGGCGATAAGAGACATGAACTATTCAATGTGTGAGTAACTTTTAACGTCTTTACTGATATTCCAGGTGTTACCTCCACGGTAGTCCATAAATTGACTTGTGAGGACAATCCATCAAACGAAAATTATACCCAGTTCCCCGTTCACCTTAGGGATGCATTTGACCCAGAGGGAAACAAATTATTAAAATAAAGATATTGAACCTTCAGTATCTGCATATTGTCACCAGTAGTCATGGTTAAGAAGGAGGATAATTCATATAGACTTGCTATTGACTTCAGTTGCTGAGCCTATGCCCTTAATAGATAGCGATCTACACAAATTTTATGACTCTTCCTTTTTTTCAGAGATTGATATTGGCAGGATATTTTCAGGTAATGTTAGATCCCTTCCCTTTAAAGAAAAACCGCTTTTCCCACACACCAAGGCTGTGCAGTTAGAAAATATGCCCCTTCTGTTTGGGAACGCCTGTGCTACCTACGTGAACGATGAGAAAAGGTCTTTGGGGAAATGCCCAAATGTTTCAGTTTTTTTTGATAACATTTATGTAATGACATTACGTGGGGCGAACAAACCCAAAAATTAAAAAAATCAGTTTTTTGGGAGGGTTTCGTCCATGGGCCCCTGCCAAGCCCAAGAAATGCTTCCTTGGGGATAACAAGATTAAAACTTGGACGAAAATTTCTAATAACACTCTGCAGCCTTCCCCCGTAAAATCAAAGCTTTATTAGAATTTAAATTCCCCAAAAACCCAAAAAGCTCAAGGAACCTTTTTTTGGGTTTTTGTAAATTTTTATGCACGGTTTATCCCGAACCTTACTGATTTTCAGGCATTTATCGACTTCCTAAAAAGTCTGGGGAACCTCTTGAACTTTCCCGTAGCTCGGGAAAAATTTAATGAGATTAAAAGTATCTTTTCGAAGACCCCATATTAAGATTCCGCATTTTTTAAAAAATTTTGCTTAAGAATGATGCCTCCAATACTGGCTTAGGTGCAGTGTTCTACAATACCTGTGGGCTCCCTTCCCTGTATGCTTCTAAGCCGGAAACTCCTTCCCGCAGAAGCAAATACTCCACAATAAAAAGGAATGTTTGCCTTGGTGGGGTATCTCCAAACTTAAATTTTTTTTGCTGGGAAAAAAATTCATTTTAGAAAAAAGGGCCACAAAACCCTTTTAATACCCAGAAAAATTTTAAGGGAAAAACCCAAAAGTCGCCTCTTGAGGTGGACATTGGCACTCCAGGCTTTTAAGTTCCCTATTGTGTATATCAAAGGTTTACCAATTATTTCTTGACTGGGTTAAGTCGTGAAGTCGTAGAAGATTTTTTGCCTTACGCGACTTCCACATGTTAGAACTTTTTCCCCGCCTATTCTTTTATACTCCTTGACTTAAGTCTTGGATGGGGGGTGTGAGGGAAAAGTTCAATAGAAGGAGTAAGATATCGTAACAATAGTTTTTTTACCGGCTACTAGTTAAGGTAGGGTAAGTCAAGCTCCCGCCTATCTTCCCCCTCCCCGAAAGTGTAGTTTAAAATTTCCCGGTACTAGTTAAGGTGGGTAAGTCCGTTCCCCTTTTTCCCGCCTTTTCTCCCCCCCCCCAAAATGATAGTTTTTATTGCCGGGCTTTTTAACATAGGGTCGTTAGCTCCCGCATCCCCTTTCCCCCCCCTCTTTCACCCCCCCCCCCTCGAAAGTACGTGTGGGGTCATGTAAACGTAAATCATCGACTCACAGCCCCAAACTACTGTAAGTACATGCCTCCTTGTATTTATCGATTTTTTGGTTAAAAGCTTCACTTTTGACCAATAATAAACTTAGTCCTTTCAGTCTTGCTCTAGGTTGACTGTTGTAATAATCACCACGTCTTTTGAGTGTTGTACACTGCCATGGAGAGTGATTATTTAAGCAGTGGGTAACCTGTCTATCTTTTCAGCTTGGATGACAGTGAGGGTCACCTGTCAATCAACGAGAAGAACAGGAGAAGGACTAACGTCCAGAGACTTCCCCATTTTGGATCTAAGTACCTGTGTACCTGTATGAAATTGCAGGATGTAACCACACATCATTGCAGCTGTAAAGAACCTGCTTTCCTGTCATCGGGATACTACTCACGGCGTTAATCTGTGAAGAACTAGCCAGTGGTGGTCACCAACACCTGCGACCCTCCCCCCCATCATCAGCAACGGCTACGATTTCAACAACAGTGTCACCAACACCAAACACCCCTATCTACATTAGCGTTGAATTCAGTTATCTTTTATATTTTTCATTTTCTTTAATGTAGGATTAATATTTCATATTTAAGTGTTTTACATTTTATATTTTCTACATAATAAAGTGTTTATGTTTGTCTGTTAATTTTTCTTTTTCTATTCACTAATTTTCCTGAGAAGGAGCCAGCCTGGGTAATACTGTCTGAAGTTGTTACAGGGCTGAGTAAGCCTTCACAGATTCCCTCCAGACGGCCCATGTAAGCACCTGCCATCCACTTGCCTTGTTGTGCCAGATGTACGGTCCCATATGCCTCAAAAACATTCCTGATGTCAGCCTCATCTGCCTCAAATGGGACATTACGAATCTTAACCCTCGTAAAGTGGCGAGGTACGTCGATCAAACGCACCTTCACAGCTGGAGTAGCGTCAAGACTCACGTCTTGGAATCTCGTCACCACAGACTCGTACACGGACGTGGAATTCAGTTTAACGAAGATTCTGTAAGGCCCATTCAGGGCTACACCATACACCTCATCGTCCTGGATTCCATAGGTCTCCCTAATGATTGTTGGGAGTAATACCTGCGCTGAAGAGGGTGAAATCGCCCCACGAAGCAGCTCAATACCAATGGTATTTACGCACCTCCTCACACTCAGCGCCATGTTGGTACAAGGTAGCTCGCCTGAAAACAGCAGAGGGGTGCAGAGGACAACAGCACTCTACCGTGGTCAGGCAGCGAATTCTGTGTGGCTAGGGCACATTCAGTGAAGTTTCGCTCTGTAACCAAATGAGAGATAATATGCGTTTCTCCACAGAATTTGGGGATGGAATATCGCTGAACTGTTGATGGAGTAATAAAGATGGTGTAAATGTATCTGAGCACTAGCCTCGGTCGCATCTTGGTTCTGACGTTGTGCGAACGACTTAATTAAAGTGGGTGAAGTATGCGGCTTAATCACCTTCAGACATGAGTTCTTTCACCCGTGTGTGATCGTTCTGGCTATTAAAAAATTATTTTCCCCCTTATTCCATTTGAAAAAATTCATTTCTCTTATTGTATTTGCGTGTCATTTGTTCATTAATGGTTTCAAAATTCGTCTGTCAGTGTTGTGTGGTAGACGGCTATGAGCCACTTTTCCCCTGGTGCATGGACGGTCCGTGAACTGTCATTGCATCGAGGGAAAAGCTGGTTGCATAGTCCAATTCATGCTTAGTTCTGAGGTACAAGTAATGGCATGAAGAATTAAACAAATGTGCACCATCTGGGTCTTTTTATTTACGTTAATGACGTTCCGCCATCCTGTAACTTTATTAATACAATACCAGGATATAGAGTGAAGACTGTAGAAATATATACAAAGGACAAGGTGATCAGTCCCTCATCCTTGTAAAAGGTGATGAGCAGCGTGGTCTTGAAGAATCTGAAGCACGGGCAGGAAGATTGGCGCTTATACATTGTCATCAGATGAGGGAGGTGCAGCAGACATAGGCATTGTCACTTTTAGTCAGGATGTTGGGCATACCCTAGATTCCATGACAGAATCATGGTTGAAATATCCATGGTTGAAATATCTTGGTGAAACCTTTCACCATGTTCGTCACTAACTGCCCCACAGTTCGCTGGAAAAGTCTGAATGTGAATCCAAAAAGGGGATTTAAAGTGACATGTTACATCCCATGTTCTTGTAAGCCTTGGTGAGGTTTTCCACCAATTTTAATAATTGCCTTCCCTTCTGTTTCCGAGAAATCCCATCCCCACTAACTTGAATGCTTCCCAGCTAGCTTTCTTTTCCCCCATGAAAATCTGGGGACCATTGAAGACTCCCTCTCTTATCTTAGCATCGCTCAGTGAGAGAGATTTCGATGCTTAATATTTTGAATCCCTGCCCGGGGATTGTCCATAGCTTTTACTAAATTTTTCATGAGCCCCAGTTTATGTGTAGTTGTGGTAGCAAAATTTTGTTTGGCTTAATGAGAGGTGGATGTTAAAACATTTTTCATCCCTTTGCTCCAATGACTGACGAGGTGGCCAGTCACTCTTGATGTAGTGGGAACCTCTTGCACGGCTGTCCTGTTCACATAGAAAACAGCAGTACTTTGTGTATCCGCCCTGCAAGCCCATCGCAAGAGCAACAATCTTTAAGTCACCACAGAGCTGCCCATTGATGTTTCAATATTTCATGCATTGAAACATATGCTTTATATTTTCACAAGTTTCATTCATATGTGGTACATAAAATACAGGAACTGATATAATATAATATGCCTCACATGCATATCAGTATCTTGCTCAGTGACTATTTATTATAATATAAACTTGTACATCAAAACCACCTTCTATGACTGCTGGAACAATATGAAGGTCAGCGAGACTGTAAAGTAGTAAGAAACACACTGCCGCAAGCCTGTTGGAACCTGTTGTGCTACCAAACAATTTTAACCATATATTCTTTTTTCAGTGACCTAAAATTAGTTTGAAATTGCTACTCTGGTCTCGGAAGCATTTTGGTTGTTGACCAGTGTTACGTCGCCTTTTGAAATATACTTCTATTGCATTATGTCCTTGCATTGTGTTGATGAAGATATCCAGATTTTGCACGTGCCTAATTCGTGTCTTATCGGTATTGAATTCCATTCACTTACAAGTAAGGGCCCATGTAGATTTTGGGGCCCCAGGTACGGGCATCCAGTGCCCGAAAGCTATTCCGGATTCTGGGGAAAGGGTCTATGGGCGCCCTGGGGTCAGATAAAAGTGTTGCAGGTTTTCAGGGACCTAGAATGCCGAGGATGAGTATTACTAATCCTCTTAGTTTGGTTCCATCTTTTTTTTTTTTGCCTTGTGGCATGCTAAGAGTATCTTACATTTTATTTGGTGTATGTCACACTCCCATGTAGGCTGCCTCCCAACCAGGAATCAGGTGGAAAGGGGTTTTAATGATCAATAGGGTACCCCTCCTCAAATCAGTACCTTAGTTCATCGTCCAATCTCAGCAGCCCGCCAAAGCTAAAGCAACGTGGTTCACTTGTGGTAAGCTTTGGGCCCAGACTTGCCAAAGTTTGCTGGTTGATACGGTATACTCTCTCTGGCTTCTGCTTTTTCAAACTTTTGTCGTTATGTGGTACACTTACTTTTCACCTCTGTACATAGTGTACAGATATATACTAGTATGTACAGTGTACATACTAGTATTATCTGGCAAATATATCAAGGAAATACAAGTCATATACTATTGGTGAGTTTGTTTGCTCCACTTTGAAACCCATTAGACCAGGTAGCAGGTGATCCCTTACCTGTTATCGTAATAGCTTAAAAATATAAAAAGGAGGACAACTCCGACAAAAACTTTATATCCACCAAAATCACGAACACTCAGTCCGGCAGGCAGTGCTAAGCTTCCTTGGAACCGTCTCGTGCTCTACCCGGGTATACCAAATATCAATATACAAGGGTCCCACCTTCAAAACTGACTAACTATTTTCGACCAATAAAAGCGGTGGGCGATCCGAAACGTCAGGATTCTTACAATGGCTGCCTCTTTCGTGTCCAAGACAGCCTCACGTAAGGACAAGCGAGACTGGCCTATGGGACACTGGAGGGTCACGGATATGCTCCAAGAAATTTCAAATTTCCCCTTTCACGACAGCCCTATCTTTGAAGTTACCGTTAGAACTTGGATGACAATGATCCTTTTTCTTCTGCCTAGTTGTGAAGGACCCTCTGTCCCAGTGGCGGCCATCCCTCGTAAGCCATTGAATATACATCTTTAATGTTGTTACAGGGATGAATGACACAATCCAGTGTTGCAACAGGAGATCGTAGATAAAAAAAATGAAGTATTTTTTTTTTCAATGCCAACAAATTTCTCCAAGTAATTCCCAATTTCAGCGAAATATTGAGAAAGCCACTTTTATTGAGGATGATTTTAGAAATAAAATTTGGAGTGCAAGTTCTAGTATCTATAAGCGAGACAGAACTGAAGGTAGTGTTCTTTGGGAAAAAATTTATATTAGTGCCCTGCTAATAAACCTACTTCAGTGTTAATTCAAAATATCTTTTAGACGTTTGTTTATGTTCTTTCCTTCAAGTACATACTAAGGGGTTTTACCCATGTGTCATCTTTCTTGTGAATGCGCTCTAGAAATAATGCGTAATGTGCGCACCAGGATTCACAAAGACTTACCTTGCTAACAAAACAGGTAGCAGATAACTCACAAAAAAAAGGCCCACTCAGCTTACTGAGACGGGCAGCCCTACGACGACCTCAGTAAGTAATTGCTCAACTGCACCTTCTCACCTGTCAGTCCTCGGAGGTAAAGGGGAATCGATTAATCTACAAGACTACAAAATTTCACATAATGAACAAATATCTAATGTAACTATTCATACCATTCAAGATCACTTTTTTACTCTGAATATGGACTTAAAAAGTTTTTGGTAGACCTTTAATGTATTATTCTAGGGATACTTTTTTCTCGTTTACATGCATTGTTGCCCGTAACGCACACAAATCATTAAGGTTATTCTTTGTGTAATGGGCCTTGATGTGGTCTAACGACTTTTCAAAGTGCATTTCAATGTTCATTACCAAAATAAGGATGTATTAATAAGAGATTACTTCCTTTTTACTATTACACTTCCCTTTTGCAATTTTAATGGTTATTAAGCTGAAATCTATGATTTCAGAGGTCCTAATTAAGGCTCCGTGTTTATTATTCGCCATTGTAGAAAAAAATATCTCTGAATGAAAAAATAAAGTAAACTCTAATAATATTTCCTTTGCAAGTTTCTGATCTCTCGGCGAATATATTCCTTCCCTTTAAAAGATTGGTTAATGGGGTTAAAGTTCATCGACTTTTAATGGAAAATTAGGTATCCTTTAAGGCTGACGATTTATTTTTTTTCTTCCCTCTGTTTTCGATAATATACATTCATAATCTTCGAAAGGCGCAACGCCAAATCGTTTTCTAATTTTCAGTATTTACATCGGTAACGAGGACCATATTCTGGAACAATTCGCATAACACGTGAACTATGACCAAAGTTACTGAAACCATTTCAGCATCATGGAATTGCTCGGTAATTTCCAAAATCCTCAGTAGCGGAGCTGCAAGCATTCTCAAAAAAATGCAAAAGAATACAACGACTGAGAAGAGTGGAATTCAAATGTACTGGTGCAGACCGACCATTTTGTGTGTATGATTATGCGAAAATTTTATTTCTGTTTTAATCACGTTAAGTAATTTCAGTTTACCCCTTTCAGTTTACCCCTGTTGAGTTTTGTTAGCGTGCAGGCAACTTTTATGGCGTGCTAGGGGAGTAAGAAAAACTTGGAAATCGATGGAATTAGTTCCGTAACTAATGAATGATTCATCCGATCGATGTCTTAACAATGGCGTTGGTTTCTCATCACAAACTTCACTTCTGCCAAATGGGTGACATGAGTTCCAAATTTTCCCCAATACTATTGAATAAATAGTGACATGACTTTTTTTTCCGTACTTAAAATAAATAGTGACAGGAACTTTTTGTTCAGTCTTAAACCCTCGGGCGCGTGAGGTGATGTTTCGTTTTCTGCACGGGAGCCTTCCGTCTGGAGCATACTACGAAACAGACAGGTTGTGGAGGGTGGGAGATGAGGGATCTGTGGAAGGATGAGACTGCGTTCCATGTAGTTTTTTTTTTGTGAAAGGTTAGAAGAGTCAGGTGCAGGTTAAGTGGTTGGTACTGAGGGTGGGAGGTTGTGGGGTGGGCGCTTCTGCGTGCTTTAAGTCTAGATATGGGTGGGTTAGACGAGGGCGTCATAAGAGCTTTAGATTAATCATGGTAGATTATATATATATATATATTATATATATATATATATATATATATATATATATATATATAAAATATATATATATATATATATATATATATATATGCCTTGGGGGCAAAGAGGGGAATGTATGAGAGTATAGTTTTTTCCAACGCTCTGATATGGGTGTGAAGCATGGGTTTATGAATGTTGCAGCAAGGAGAAGGCTGGAGGCCCGTGGAGATGTCATGTCTGGGGCAATGTGTGGTGTGAATATAATGCAGAGAATTCGTAGTTTGGAAGTTAGGAGGAGGTGCGGGATTACCAAAACTGTTGTCCAGAGGGCTGAGGAAGGGTTGTTGAGGTGGTTTCGGACATGTGGAGAGAATGGAGCGAAACAGAATAACTTTAAGAGTGTATCAGTCTGTAGTGGAAGGAAGGCGGGGGAGGGCTCGGCCTAGGAAAGGTTGGAGAGAGGGGTAAAGGAGGTTTTGTGTGCGAGGGGCTTGGACTTCCAGCAAGTATGCATGGCCGTGTTTGATAGGAGTGAATGGAGACAAATGGTTTTTAATTTCTTGACGTGCTGTTGGAGTGTGAGCAAGTAAACATTTATTGAAGGGGTTCAGGGAAACCGGCAGGCCGGGCTTGAGTCCTGGAGATGGGAAGTACAGTGCCTGCACTCTGAAGGAGGGTGTTAATGTTGCAGTTTAAAAAATGTAGTGTAAAGCACCCTTCCGGCAAGACAGTGACGGAGTGAATGATTTGAAAGTTTTTTTTTTTGGGGTCACCCTACCTTGGGGAATCGGCCAGTGTGTTTAATAATAATAAAAATTTATATTATATATATATATAAAATATATATATAAAATTATATATAATATATATATTATAAAATAATATATATATAATATATATATATATAATACAAGGAATCGCGAGAGCATGCGAAATATAACAAACACTGATCTCTGCTAAGGAGACTCGAACCTACGAACCATAGGACAAGGTACGCAGTGCTTTTACCAAATCCACCCACACTGGACCATACCTGGGCGTGTAGCATGAGCACACGTTTGATCCAAGGCAGCCAGCTTTCAGGGAGAAGGCTTAAGCTTTTCATCTCATCCCTGCATGCATCGCCTTATTAGGGGTTTGAACAAGGGCAAGGAATCGTTGCATTTCAAATCTCTAGAAAGGGCTGATGCAGCAGGGGATGAGGATGAAAAGCTGTAAGCCTTCCCCGGGGAAAGCTGGCTGCCTTGGATCAAACGTGTACTCATGCTACACGCCAAGTTTTGGGTTCCAGTGGGGGTAGACTGGTAAAGCACTGCGTACCTTGTCCTAAGGTTCGTAGGTTCGAGTCTCCTTCAGCCAGAGATCAGTGTTTTATATATATTAATATATATATATATATTTATATTTTATTTTATATATATATATATATATATATAATATATATATATAGGTCACATTTCACAGACACGCACATGCTATATATATACATACATCTAGGTTTTTCTCCTTTTTCTAAATAGCTCTTGTTCCTCTTTATTTCTTCTATTGTCCATGGGGAAGTGGAAAAGAATCTTTCCTCCGTAAGCCATGGCATGTCGTCTGAGGCGACTAAATGCCGGGAGCAATGGGCTAGTAACCCCTTCCCCTGTAGACATTTACTAAAAAAGAAAAGAAGAAAAACTTTATAAACTGGGATGCTTAAATGTGCGTGGATGTAGTGCGGATGACAAGAAACAGACGATTGCTGATGTTATGAATGAAAAGAAGTTGGATGTCCTGGCCCTAAGCGAAACAAAGCTGAAGGGGTAGGGGAGTTTCGGTGGGGGGAAATAAATGGGATTAAATCTGGAGTATCTGAGAGAGTGAGAGCAAGGAAGGGTAGCGTAACGTTGAATGATCAGTTATGGAAGGAGAAAAGAGAATATGAATATGTAAATTCAAGAATTATGTGGATTAAAGTAAAGGTTGGATGCGAGAAGTGGGGCATAATAAGCGTGTATGCACCTGGAGAAGAGAGGAATCAGAGGGGGAGAGAGAGAGATTTGGGAGATGTTAAGTGAATGTATAGGAGCCTTTGAACCAAGTGAGAGAGTAAAATTGTGGTAGGGGACCTGAATGCTAAAGTAGGAGAAACTTTTAGAGAGGGTGTGGTAGGTAAGTTTGGGTGCCAGGTGTAAATGATAATGGGAGCCCTTTGATTGAACTTTTTTATAGAAAGGGTTTAGTTTATAGTAATACATATTTTAAGAAAAAAGGGGTTAAAAAAGTATACAAGATATGATGTAGGGCGAAATGACAGTAGTTTTGGATTATGTATTGGTAGATAAAAGACTGTTGAGTAGACTTCCGGATGTACATGTTTATTTGAGGGGCCACAGATATATCAGATCACTTTTAGTTGTAGCTACACTGAGAGTAAAAGGTAGATGGGATACAAGGAGAATGAAGCATCAGGAGAGAGAGG
>NW_026509589.1:7500-11279 GCF_026875155.1 Cherax quadricarinatus | reverse complement strand
AAAAAAAGAAAAATACTAACACAAGCCCAGAAACGACAAAAAACCCAAAACCATAGTACAAAACACACTAGCCCAGTACAGTACAATAAAAAAGACCATAAGTCAATCCCAAAAAACCAGTACGTACAAAAACACTAGAAGACAGTAAAATAAACAAGACAGTAAGTAAAAAACCAAGACAGTCAGTACAATAACACAAGACCAGTCAGACAAAAACCAAGACCAGTACAGTACAATACACAAACCGTAATACAATAACACAAGCAAGTACAGACATAACCAAACCGTACCGACAAAAAAACACAAACCGTACGTACAAAAACAAGACCTTTCAGTAAAAACCCCCCCCCCCCCCAAGACCAGTCATACAAAAACACAAGACCAGTCAGTACAAAAACACTCCCTGAGCGTACCAATGGGGTTTGTAACACTACCTGAGCGACCAATGGGGTTGAAACACTACTGAGGTCCCCACTGGGTTTGTAAACTATGATTTGTACCACTGAGGTTGTAACACTCCCTGAGTGTACATGGGTTGTAACCTACCTGAGGTACACTGGGGTAAACACTACCTGAGGTCCCATGGGGTTGAAACACTACCTGAGCGTACCAGGGGGTTGTAAACTACCTGAGGCCACTGGGGTTGTAACACCCTGAGTGTCCCCACTGGGGTTGTAACACTACCGGGCGTACCACTGGGGTTTGAAACACTACCTGAGTTTACCACTGAGGTTAAAACACTACCTGAGGGCCCCACGGGGGTTGTAAACATTTCCTGAGTACCAGGGGAATTGTAACACTACCTGAGCGTAACCACTAAAGGTTGTAACCCGGGAGTGTACCACTGATTTTTAAACACTCCCTAGGAAACCACTGAGGTTTAAAAATACCTAGCGTACCACTGAGGTTTTTAACACCCCTGAGACCACTGGGGTTTGTAACACTACCTGAGGAAACCACGGGTTTGTAACACTACCTAAAGGTACCACTGGGGTGTAACATTTAAGGACCACGGGTTGTAACACTCCCGAGCGAAAAAAAACCAAACTGGGGTTGTAACACTACCTGACCCCCTTTTACATTTGGAAGGGTGTAACCCCTCCCTGAGGAACCACGGGGTTGTAAAAACTACCTAAAGGTCCCAAACTGGGGTTTTAAACCCCCTGAGTGTACCACGGGGTGGTTGTAACACAAACCTGAGGAAACCACTGGGGTTGTAAACAAAACCTACGTCCCACGGGGTTGTAACATTTAAAAAGTGTACCACGGGGGGGTTGTAACACTACCTGAGCGACCACGGGGTTTTAACACTCCCCTGAGTGTCCCCCTTTGGGTTGTAAAAAACTGCCTGGGCCTTTAATGAGGGGGGGTAAAAACCCCTGGGGCCCCCTGGGTTTTTAACCTACCATGGGGCTTTTAAACCACTGTGGTTGGGGAAAAACAGCAAAACCTTTGCCCGTTACCCTGGGGGGGTTTTTTAAATTGATTTTAAATTAATTTTTAACAAACCTAAGGCCCCATGGGGTTTTTTAAAAAACCACTATAGTACCCAAAAGGTTTAAATCCCCGATTTTTAACCCCTGATTTTTTGTAAAACTTTTTTTTGGGGGTAAAGGGGGGTTTTAAACACAAAACCTTTGAAGGTAAAGGGGGGTTTTTTAAATAATTAAAAACGGGGGGATTTAACCAAAACCAGGTTAACCAGGGGGTTTTTAAAAACTCCCTTTTAAGGGGGGGGGGTACCACTGAGGTTTGAAAACCCCGGGTAACCCCCCCAGGGGTTGTTAAAAAATTTCCTGACGAAACCACTGGGGTTTTTTAACCCCCTGAGGGTTTTACCATGGGGTTTTTTTCACAAGTGTACCTTTTGGGGGGGGGTAAATCCCTAAAAAGGTTCCCAAAACTGGGTTGTAAAAAATCCCTGAGGGTAAGGGGGTTTTTTTAAACCCCTAAAAGGGAAACCCACTGGGGTTGTAACCCTCCCTTTGACGTAAGGGGAGAAAAATTATAAAAATCTAGAGTTTCCCAATTGGGGGGGAACCCATTTGGGGTTTTACCCCCTGAGGGAAACACCCCTAACAACCCTTGGTTTAAACTAGGGGGGGTTTCCAGGGGGGTTTTAAAACTATTTTGAGCGTAACACGGGGTTTTTGGTCACTTTGGCCCCAAAAGGGGGAAAAAACCCCCTTAGCGAAACATGTGGGGGGGTAACACTACCCAAAAGCGGTACCACTGGGGTTGTTAACAAAACCCGAGGTCCCAAATGGGTTGTAAACACCTGGGGGGGGGGGGCCCGGGGGGGGGTCCAAAGGGGTTTTTGGGGGGGGGTTTTTTAGTTTTTGGGGAGGGGGAAACCCTTTTATGGTGTATAAGGGGGTTTTGGGAAAATTTATGGGAAAGGGGTGAAATTCCTTTTTGGTTTTAATGGGGGGTAAACCTCCCTGAGAAACCCACTGGGTTTAACACTACCTGAGGTAACCACTGGTTGTAACACAACCCTTGGGTTCCCATTTGGGGGGTTGTAACACAAAACCTGAGCGAAACCACTGGGGAAATTTTGTAAACACAACCGGGAGGTACCCCCCTTTGTAACCTACCTGGCGTACCACGGAGGTTGTAACACTCCCTGAGTGTACCACGGGGGTTGAAAAACACTCCTGGGGCTTTTAAACCACGAGGTTGTAACATTACTGAGTTAACCAAACTGGGTGTAACACTACCTAAACGTACCACTGGGGTTTTTAAAACAAAACCTGAGGGGAACCACGGGGTTGTAACACTACCCCTAAAGGGAACCATTTTGGGTTTGGGGTCACTACCTTTGGGGGGCCACTGGGGGGGGGGTTTTGGGGTTTGGGGGGGAGTAACCTTCCGGGGACCGTACCACTGGGGTTGTAACAAAACCGAGCTTTCCACGGGGTTTGTAACACTCCCTGAGCGTACCACTAAATTTGAAACACAAACCTGACTTACCACGGGGGTTTGAAAACACTTCCGGGGGAGCGTCCCACGGGGTTTGTAACATTTCCCCTGGGCGTCCCCACTGGGGGTTGTAACACAAACCTTTTAAAAAAAAGCTACCACTGGGTTTTTAACACTCCCGAGCGTATCACTGGGGTTTTGTAAAACAACTCCTGGGGCGTTCCACGGGGGTTTTTGAAAACAAAAATCTGGGGGTACTACTGATTTTGTTACCCCTACCTGAGGTACCACGGGGGTTGTAAAAACAACATGAGCGTACCACTGGGGGTTGTAAAAACACCTGGGTACCACGGGGGTTGTAACACCCCTTAAGCGTACCATTTGAGGTTGTAACAAACCTGAGCGCCCACTGGGGTTTAAAACACTACCTGATTGTACCCCCGGGGGTTGTAACCTACCGGACGTACCCGAGGTTGTAACACGGGGAATTGTACCACTGGGGTTGGGACAAAACCTGAGTGCCCCAAAATAGGGGGTTGAAACCACTACCTCTGGGGCGTCCACAAAAATTTGAACACAAAATTTGGGAGTGAAACCAAAAAAACAGGTTGAAAACAGGGCACCTGAAAGGCGAACCCACAAAACCTTTGGTTTCCTACAATGAAGCCCAACTGTTTCCCTTTTTTCCAAACCCCCCAAACTTTTAAAAACTCCCCCTTTTTTTTTTGAGACCCAATCCTACCCCCCCCCTCCTCTTTTCTTTTTGCCTTTCCTGATAATTTTGATATCCAGGTGGAAAAATTGCATCTGTTTTCACCCCTCTTATTTTTTGTCTCTTTTTGTGCCATGAGGTCGGG
>NW_026509589.1:0-2500 GCF_026875155.1 Cherax quadricarinatus | reverse complement strand
CCGGCCCGGATCTTTGTTGTTGTTGGTTAACCGGTACTCTCCCGGTCCGGATCTTTGTTGTTGTTGGTTCACCGGTACTCTCCCGGCCCGGATCTTTGTTGTTGTTGGTTCACCGGTACTCTCCCGGCCCGGATCTTTGTTGTTGTTGGTTCACCGGTACTCTCCCGGCCCGGATCTTTGTTGTTGTTGGTTCACCGGTACTCTCCCGGCCCGGATCTTTGTTGTTGTTGGTTCATCGGTACTCTCCCGGCCTGGATCTTTGTTGTTGTTGGTTCACCGGTACTCTCCCTGCCCGGATCTTTGTTGTTGTTGGTTCACCGGTACTCTCCCGGCCCGGATCTTTGTTGTTCTTGGTTCACTGGTACTCTCCCGGCCCGGATCTTTGTTGTTCTTGGTTCACCGGTACTCTCTCGGCCCGGATCTTTGTTGTTGTTGGTTCACAGGTACTCTCCCGGCCCGGATCTTTGTTGTTGTTGGTTCACCGGTACTCTCCCGGTCCGGATCTTTGTTGTTCTTGGTTCACCGGTACTCTCCCGGCCCGGATCTTTGTTGTTGTTGGTTCACCGGTACTCTCCCGGCCCGGATCTTTGTTGTTGTTGGTTCACCGGTACTCTCCCGGCCCGGATCTTTGTTGTTCTTGGTTCACCGGTACTCTCCCGGCCTGGATCTTTGTTGTTCTTGGTTCACCGGTACTCTCCCGGTCCGGATCTTTGTTGTTCTTGCTTCACCGGTACTCTCCCGGCCCGGATCTTTGTTGTTCTTGGTTCACCGGTACTCTCCCGGCCCGGATCTTTGTTGTTCTTGGTTCACCGGTACTCTCCCGGCCCGGAGCTTTGTTGTTGTTGGTTCACCGGTACTCTCCCGGTCCGGATCTTTGTTGTTCTTGGTTCACCGGTACTCTCCCGGTCCGGATCTTTGTTGTTGTTGGTTCACCGGTACTCTCCCGGCCCGGATCTTTGTTGTTGTTGGTTCACCGGTACTCTCCCGGTCCGGATCTTTGTTGTTGTTGGTTCACCGGTACTCTCCCGGCCCGGATCATTGTTGTTGTTGGTTCACCGGTACTCTCCCGGCCCGGATCTTTGTTGTTGTTGGTTCACCGGTACTCTCCCGGCCCGGATCTTTGTTGTTGTTGGTTCATCGGTACTCTCCCGGCCTGGATCTTTGTTGTTGTTGGTTCACCGGTACTCTCCCTGCCCGGAGCTTTGTTGTTGTTGGTTCACCGGTACTCTCCCGGCCCGGATCTTTGTTGTTGTTGGTTCACCGGTACTCTCCCGGCCCGGATCTTTGTTGTTGTTGGTTCACCGGTACTCTCCCGGCCCGGATCTTTGTTGTTGTTGGTTCACCGGTACTCTGCAGGCCCGGATCTTTACACACTAGGCTACGTTACTTTTTTAAAGATTATAGAATTATTTCTCACTCAATTCCTTATTAATATATACTAATATTTACTATAATAATAATTACTGGTGAACACGTGTGTTTGTATGTACGTACTTGTTTGCTAGCTTGTACGTGTGTTTGTATGTACGTACTTGTTTACTAGCTTGTACGTGTGTTTGTATATACGTACTTGTTTACTAGCTTGTCACTGTCAGAAAGACGGGGGGGGGGGGGGTCACTAGGCTACCCTACTCTTCTGAAGATATTTAGATAATTTACTAAACATTATCAGGGTTACCCCTATCTTCTGGCACTGAAAGTTAGGGCCAGACATTGACACTTTAGACACCAACCAAAACTAACTACACATAGGCAAGTGATGTCGTCTGCACAACAATGGAGGTTCCTGGTGGTGGCTGCTATCAACTCCTTCACTTTATAACTCCCTCAGGAACTTTATCATGCATTCAAGTTTTTATTTTCTTTTTCTATTAAGACTTGAGATTTATTCACTCTTTTTTTCTTTAGTACAGCATTATGGTCATAACAAATCTGATGATATTAACTACATTCACAACACCAACAGCTGGGGATTGACTAATTTTTTCTTACTTTCAGTATTTACTTAATCACTCGTTTATGACCTTATCACTACACTGCTGCTTTAACCGACCAATATCTGTATTTATTAATATTTCAGATCACACCGTTAACCCAATTAACTGTTTGGATATTTTGTGTCAACACTGCAGCCAGCAGCCTCATCAGCTGACTGCTACCCTCCCTCACTCAACATTCATTCAAATTTAAATTGTAAAATTCTTGATCTTATCACATTATTCGCACTCTTGAAAGCTGTTACACTCTTGTAGGTATGTTCACTGATTCACTCACGTACGATGACCGCTAATAATGTCTTAGGACAGCCACAAGAACTCTAAATCCTGGGGAGCACTATTTAGCGATACTGCTTCACGGTACGTGTGGTGTGTGTGTGTGTGTATGTGTATGTGTGGTGTGTGTGTGTGTGTGTGTGTGTGTGTGGTGTGTGTGTGTATGGAGACCTGGAAACATAAACCAGGAGAAGGTAACCAGAGAGAAGGCAAAAAAAGGGGGGATA
>NW_026509588.1:0-11417 GCF_026875155.1 Cherax quadricarinatus | reverse complement strand
GTGCCCCTTCAGATGTTCTCCCTTCCCCCTTTCCAGGGTTCCCTTATCACCATTCTCCTTCTTTCCCAGACGCATCAGATATCCCCCCCTTCCCCTTTCCCCACCCCCCAAGGTGCTCTCGCCTTTCCCCGGGGTCCTGTGTCCGGGAGTCCTCCTTTCCCCCCTAATGTTGCCCCCTTCCCCACTTTCCCAGGGTCTGCCTTAGCAACCAGTATCTCCTTCTTTCCCAGGAGTCCGCCCCAGATATTCCCCCCCTTCCCTTCCCCACTTCCCCAAGGTGCTCTCGCCTTTCCCAGGTCCATGTGTCCGGGAGTCCATCCGTGTCCCCTCAGATGTTCTCCCTTCCCCACTTTCCCAGGGTCAGCCTTAGCAACCAGTATCTCCTTCTTTCCCAGGAGTCCGCCTCGATATTCCCCCCCCCCTTCCCCCCACTTCCCCAAGGTGCTCTCGCCTTTCCCAGGTCCATGTGTCCGGGAGTCCATCCATGTCCCCTCACATGTTCTCCCTTCCCCACTTTCCCAGGGTCTGCCTTAGCAACCAGTATCTCCTTCTTTCCCAGGAGTCCGATTCGGATATTCCCCCCCCCATCCCCACTTCCCCAAGGTGCTCTCTCCTTTCCCAGGTCCATGTGTCCGGGAGTCCATCCGTGTCCCCTCAGATGTTCTCCCTCCCCCACTTTCCCAGGGTCTGCCTTAGCAACCAGTATCTCCTTCTTTCCCAGGAGTCCGCCTCAGATATTCCCCCCCCTTCCCTTCCCCACTTCCCCAACGTGCTCTCTCCTTTCCCAGGTCCATGTGTCCGGGAGTCCATCCGTGTCCCCTCAGATGTTCTCCCTTCCCCACTTTCCCAGGGTCTGCCTTAGCAACCAGTATCTCCTTCTTTCCCAGGAGTCTGCCTCAGATATTCCCCCCCCTTCCCTCCCCACTTCCCCAAGGTGCTCTCGCCTTTCCCAGGTCCATGTGTCCGGGAGTCCATCCGTGTCCACTCAGATGTTCTCCCTTCCCCACTTTCCCAGGGTCTGCCTTAGCAACCAGTATCTCCTTCTTTCCCAGGAGTCCGCATCAGATATTCCCCCCCTTCCCTTCCCCACTTCCCCAAGGAGCTCTCGCCTTTCCCAGGTCCATGTGTGAGGGAGTCCATCCGTGTCCAGTCAGATGTTCTCCCTTCCCCACTTTCCCAGGGTCTGCCTTAGCAACCAGTATCTCCTTCTTTCCCAGGAGTCCGATTCGGATATTCCCCCCCATCCCCACTTCCCCAAGGTGCTCTCTCCTTTCCCAGGTCCATGTGTCCGGGAGTCCATCCGTGTCCCCTCAGATGTTCTCCCTTCCCCACTTTCCCAGGGTCTGCCTTAGCGACCAGTATCTCCTTCTTTCCCAGGAGTCCGCCTCAGATATTCCCCCCCCTTCCCTTCCCCACTTCCCCAAGGTGCTCTCGCCTTTCCCAGGTCCATGTGTCCGGGAGTCCATTATCTCCCCTTCCCCACTTTCCCAGGGTCTGTTAGCAACAGTTTCCCCTTCTTTCCGGGATCCGCCCAATATTCCCCCCCCCCCCCTTCCCCATTTCCCCAAGGTGCTCTGTTTTTTCCCCCCAGGTCCCATGTGTCCAGGAGTCCATCCGTGTCCCCCTCGGGTTTCCCCCTTTCCCATTTTCCCGGGGGTCTGTTAGAAACCCGTATCTCTTCTTTCCCCGGAGTCGCCCAGATATTCCCCCCCCCTCCCTTCCCCCAAAGGGCTTGTTTTTCCCGGTCCATGGGGCCGGGAGTCCATCCGTGTCCCTCAGATGTTCCCCCTTCCCCATTTTCCCCGGGGTCTCCCTTCAACCAGATCTCCTTTTTTTCCAGAAGTGCCTGTTTCCCCCCCCCCCCCCCCTTCCCCCAAAGGTGCTTTCGCCTTCCCGGCCTTGTGTCCAGGAGCCCTTTCCGGTCCCCTCAGATGTTCTCCCTTCCCCCAAGGGTCTGCCTTAGCAACCCATTCTCCTTTTTCCCAGGGTCCGCCTCGATTTCCCCCCCCTCCCCCTTTCCCACTTCCCCAAGGTGTTTCCCCCTTTCCCAGGCCCTGTGTCCAGGAGTCCTCCGTGCCCCCTAAAATGTTCTCCCTTCCCCATTTCCCCGGGGGCTGCCTTGCAACCAGTTCTCCTTTTCCCCCAGGGACCGCCCCCAATATTCCCCCCTCCCTTCCCCATTTCCCCAAGGGTGCTCTCCCTTTTCCCCGGTCCATGTGTCCAGGAGTCATCCGTGTCCCCCGAGTTCCCCCCTTTCCCCATTTCCAGGGTTCCCTTGAAACCCCGTTTCCCCTTCTTTCCGGGAGGGCCCGCCCCATATTCCCCCCCCTTCCCCACTTCCCCAAGGTGCTCCCCCCTTTCCCAGGTCAGTGTCCGGGATCCTCCGGTCCCCTCGAGTTCCCCCTTTTCCCCATTTCCAGGGTCGCCTTAGCAAACCGTATCCCTTTCCCAGGAGTCCGCCTCATATTCCCCCCCCTTCCCCCCAATTCCCCAAGGTGCTCTGCCTTTCCCAGGTATGTGTCCGGGAGTCCATCCGTGTTCCCTCAGATGTTCTCCCTTCCCCCTTTCCCGGGGTCGCCTAGCAACCAGTATTCCTTTCCAAAAAGTCCGCCTCGGAAAATTCCCCCCTTTTTCCCCATTTCCCAAGGGGTGCTTTCCCTTTTCCCAGGTATGTTTTCGGAGTCCATCCGTGTCCCTAGATGTTCCCCTTCCCCATTTCCGGGTTCCCTTTGCAACCAGTTTTCCTTTTTTCCCAAGTCCGCCTGGGATATTCCCCCCCCTTCCCCCACTTCCCCAAGGGCTCTGCTTTCCCAGGCCATTTTCGAAGTCCATCCGTGCCCCCTCAGTGTTCTCCCTTCCCCATTTTCCCCGGGTTGCCTTGGAAACCGTAATCCTTTTTCCCCAGGAGTCCCCCTGGATTTTCCCCCCCCTTTCCCCATTCCCAAGGTGCTCTCGTTTTCCCCGGCCCTGGTCCGGGATTTCCTCCGTGCCCCCCTCAGATGTTCTCCTTCCCCACTTTCCCAGGGCCCCTTGGCAACCAGTATCCCTTCTTTCCCAGGGTCCGTCGTATTCCCCCCTCCCCTTCCCCAAGGTGCTCCCCCCTTTCCCAGGTCCATGGTCCGGGGGCCCATCTTTTCCCCTCGGGTTTTCTCCCTTCCCACTTTCCCAGGTCTGTGGAAACCCAGTTCTCCTTTCCCAGGAGCCCCGCCTCGGTATTTCCCCCCCTTTCCCATTCCCCCAAGGTGTCTCCCCTTTCCCAGGTCCATGGCCGGGGATCCACCCGTGTCCCCTAATGTTCCCCCCTTCCCCATTTTCCCCCAGGTTCCCTTGCAAAGATCTCCTTTTTCCCAAAGTCCCCCCCCCTTTTCCCCCCATTTCCCCCAAGGTGCTCTCGCCTTTCCCAGGTCATGTGCCGGGGCCTCCTGTCCCTCAGATTTTTCCCCCTTCCCCACTTTCCCGGGGTCCCCTTTAGAAACCAGTATCTCCTTCTTTCCCAAAAGCCCCCTCGGATTTTCCCCCCCCCCCTTTTCCCCACTTTCGATAAGGGTGTCTCGCCTTTCCCAGGTCCTTGTGTCCGGGAGTCAATCCGTGCCCCTCGATGTTCTCCCCTTCCCATTTTTCCCGGGTCTCCCTTAGCAACCATATTCCTTCTTTCCCAGGAGTCCCCCTGGGATATTCCCCCCCTTTCCCCCTCCCCACTTCCCCAAGGTGCTCTGCCTTTCCCGGGTCCATGTGCCCGGGGAGTCCACCCCGTGTCCCCTCAGATGTTCTCCCTTCCCACTTCCCAGGGTCTCCTTTTGCAACCCATTCCTTCTTTCCCAGGAGCCCGCCTCGGATATTCCCCTCTTCCCTTCCCCACTTCCTAAGGTGCTCTCGCCTTTCCCAGGTCCAGTGTCCGGGAGTCCATCCGGTCCCCTCCGATGTTCTCCCCCCCCTTTTCCCGGGGTCGCCTTAGCAAACCAGTATCCCCTTCTTTCCAGGAGTCCCCCTTGGATTTTAAACCCCCCTTCCCCCCCATTTCCCCAAGGTGCTCTCGCCTTTCCCGGTTTTCGTGTGTCCGGGGTCCTTTCCTTTTGTCCCCTCAGTGTTCCCCCTTTCCCCCCTTTTCCCGGGTCTCCCTTTACAACCAGTATCTCCTTTTTTTTCCCCAGGACCCGCCCAATATTCCCCCCCCCCCCTTCCCCACTTCCCCAATTTTGCTCTCGCTTTTTCCCAGGCCCATGTGCCCGGGAGTCCATCCGTGTCCCCTCAGATTTTTCCCCCTTCCCCACTTTCCCGGGTCTGCCTTAGCAACCATTTTCTCCTTCTTTCCGGGAGCCCGCCCAATATTCCCCCCTCCCCCTTCCCCACTTCCCCAAGGTGCCTCGCTTTCCGGTCCTGTGTCCGGAGTCCATCCGTTCCCCTCAGATGTTCTCCCTTCCCCACTTTCCCGGGTCTGCCTTAGCAACCAGCATCTCCTTTTTTTTCCCCAGGAGCCCGCCTCGGATTTCCCCCCCCCCCCCTTTTCCCCTTCCCCACTTCCCCATTCCCCCAAGGGTGCTCTCGTTTTCCCCAGGCCCATTGCCCTGGAGTCCACCCGTGTCCCCCAGTGTTCCCCTTTCCCCCCATTTTCCCCGGGTTTGCTTAGCAACCAGTATCTCCTTTTTTTCCCCAAAAGTCCGCCTCGGAATTCCCCCACTTCCCCAAGGTCTTGCCTTTCCGGGTCGATGTGTCCGGGGTCCTCCGTGTCCCCTCGATGTTCCCTTCCCCACTTCCCCGGGTCCCTTAGCAACCAGTATTCCTTCTTCCCAAAATCCGCCTGGGTATTCCCCCCCCCTTTCCCCACTTCGATAAGGTGCTCTCGCCTTTCCCAGGTCATGTGCCCGGGAGTAAATCCGTGCCCCCCTCATTTCCCCCTTCCCATTTTCCCAGGGCTGCCTTAGAAACAAAAATTCCTTTTTTCCCGGGGAGTCCCCCCGGGATACCCCCCCCCTTTCCCTTCCCCATTCCCCAGGTGCTCCCCCTTTCCAGGTCCATGTCCGGGAGCCCTCCGTGCCCCCTCAGATTTTTCCCCCTTTCCCCTTTTTCCCCAGGGTCTGCCTTAGCAACCGCATCCCCTTCTTTCCCAACCCCCCCGGGGAAAATTCCCCCCTTCCCTTTCCCCCATTCTTAAGGTGCTCTCGCCTTTCCCAGGTCCAGGGTTTTCCGGGAGTCCACCCGTTCCCCCCCGATGTTCCCCTTTCCCCCACTTTCCCGGGTCTGCCTTAGAAACCAGTATTCCTTTTTCCCAGAGTCCCCCTTGGATTTAACCCCCCCCCCTTCCCACTTCCCCAGGTGCTCTCGCCTTTCCCGGGGTCCGTGTGTCCGGGAGCCCATCCGGGCCCCCTCAGTTTGTTTCCCCCCCTTTTTCCCCAGGGTTGCCTTAGCAACCGTATCTCCTTTTTTTCCCGGGCCCGCCTCAGTATTCCCCCCCCCCCCTTCCCCACCCCCCCAAAGGGGTGCTCTGCGTTTCCCCGGTCCATGTGCGGGAGTCCATCCCGTGTCCCCTAGATGTTTCCCTTCCCCACTTTCCCGGGGTCTGTTTAGCAACCATTTCTTTCTTTCCCAGGAGCCCGCCTAATATTCCCCCCCCCCTTCCCCATTTCCCCCAAGGTGTCTCGCGTTTCCCAGGTCCATGTTCGGGAGTCCACCGGTCCCCTCAGATGTTTTTCCTTTCCCCCCACTTTCCCAGGGTTGCCTTACAAAGTTTTCTCCTTTTTTCCCCCAGGAGTCCGCCTCAGAAAATTCCCCCCCTCCCTTTCCCCACTTCCCCAAGGTGCTCTGCTTTCCCGGTCCATGTTTCCAGGAGTCCATCCGTGTCCCCTTTTTCTCCCTTCCCCCACTTTCCCGGGGGTCTGCCTTAGAAACCCATATCTCCTTTTTTCCCAGGATCCGCCTAGATTTTTCCCCCCTCCCCCTTCCCCACTTCCCAAGGTCTCTAGTTTTTCCCCAGGTCCTGTGCCAGGACCCCTCCGTCCCCCCCTCAGATTTTTCCCCCTTCTCCCATTTCCAGGGTCTCCTTAAAAAACCAGTATCTCCTTCTTTCCCCCGGGGAGTGCGCCTCAGATATTCCCCTCTCCCTTCCCCAAGGTGCTTTCGCCTTTCCCCGGGCCCATTGTCCGGGAGTCCCCCCGTGTCCCTCGATGTTTCCCTTCCCCACTTTCCCAGGGTTGCCTTAGAAACCATTTATTCCTTCTTTTCCAAAAGCCCGCCTCCGATACCCCCCTCCCCCTTCCCCCATTTCCCCCAAAGGTGCTTTCGTTTTCCCCCAGGCCTGTGCCCAGGGTCCCCCCTGCCCCCTCAGATTTTCCCCCTTTCCCCCTTTCCGGGTCTGCCTTAGCAACCATGTCTCTTTTTTCCAGGAGTCCGCCTCAGATTTTCCCCCCCTTTCCCCCTTTCCCACTTCCCCAAGGTGCTCTCGCCTTTCCCAGGTCCATGTGTCCGGAGTCCCCCGTGCCCCTCGATTTCCCCCTTCCCCCTTTCCCCCAGGGTCTGCCTTAGAAACCAGTATCTCCTTTTTTCCCAAAGTCCGCCTCAGATATTCCCCCCCCCCCCTTCCCCACTTCCCAAGGTGCCTCCCCTTTTCCCCAGGTCCATGTGTCCAGGAGTCCATCCGTGTCCCCTCAGATGTTTCCTTCCCCATTTTCCCCTGTCTGCTTACAACCAGTTTCTCATTCTTTCCAGGTCCAGAGTCCAGAATCCATTGTCCGCCTAATTTCCCCCCTTCTTCATTTCCCCCAAAGGTACCCTTTCCCTTTTCCCCGGGGCCCTGGTCGGGAAATCCCCCGTGGGCCCCCGGATGTTCCCCCTTCCCCCTTTCCCCTTTGGGATGTTTCCCAGCCTCACCTTCCCCAGGTTATTATCCCGAAGTCGCTCAGCCCCCTCCGTGCCCAGCCAGTGAAAACGGGGCCTGTTTAGCGGTTCGGTAGAGATTTTCCAGGTGGGTGGAATTACAGGAGGGGACACCAGAAACTGGTCCTGTAAAATACATCCACCAAGACATCTAGATCGAGATCAGCCAGACGCGCGAAGCTACCTTTCCGGGTTCGGCCCCCAAAGGCCTGGCCACTCAGGAAATTTTGGGTTCTATTTATATTATACAATTTTTCACATTAAAAATATGTTTTTTTTATTTAATTAGCAGTTCAAGTGTTTTTGTGAAGTTTTTGTGGTGTTTTGAGGCTCTTTTGTTAGTGTGTTTGTCCCCCTCCAGGAACTGCAAAAAGGTTGAACTTCTTTTTTCATTTGGTTTTTTTTCCGATTTTGAAAGACGCCAGTGATTACAAGGGCCCCGCACAATGGAAAAAATATCACTTTGTCTGACTTTTTATTTACCCCGGGTAATTTTACGTTGTTACTTTGATGATCTTTGTGTAATATATTAATTTTGTACCTAAAAAAATTTACAACCCTTTTATTTTCACTCTCTTTTGCACATTTGTGCAACGGACCCTGCGTGGTCCCATCATTTACACGCACAAAACAACCAACTGCACGCACACACACACATGTAAAAAAACACTATCAACCTCTTCATAATAGAATGAATCAAAGGCCACACAACACACACACCACACACACACACACACACATATAAAAATTTATAAATATTATATATATATAAAATATTTTAAATATTTTTTATGGGGTTGGGGGGGGAACAATCCAACCCACGCATGGTATTGGATGGTGAAAGAACCCCTGGGGTTAATAGTGTGGCGGGTGATTAGTGTGCCAAATGGCGGGTTTTTTTCTAATGGAACATAAGTGTTAAAATTAGAAAAAAGTTAGTCGGTGTGTGCGTCTTGAGCGAAAAAACAGGTCACTCCCTCCCCCCTTCCCCCATCCCAGTCCCTCCCTCACCCCACCCTAGGCCAAGACTTCTGACCAAGGGTGTTCCCGTTTGGTGCCCCACCAATTACAATTTTCCCCCGTGCTCTCCCCCCCCCTCTCCCCCAGCATCCATGCTCCCCTTCCCCCGTCCCCCCCACAGCTGGCGCCCTCCAACCCCCACGTTATCAGAAATGCACAAGTAGTGGGGGTTCCCCAGGAATCTTCACGACGAGCCAAGCTGTCGTTACGGGCATTGCGGGTGTGTCACGGGAAATTTTGGGCATCAATCCCCATTGGCAAATCCTTGCACACAATAATGCCAGGCTCCAGGAAGCCCCAAATGAAAAAAAACCAAAGCCTCCCCCAGCAAAGGGTGACAGCTCCCGTGACTTCCCCTTTTTACAGAGACCAAAAACTGAATAAAATTTAAACATCCACCGGGGGACTCTGACACACATCCCCAAACAGTGCCCTCAAGCGCAGCAAATTCATGACCTTTGAGAAAGTCAACGAGTCCTTCAAAAAAACGATCCGGCAAATTGCTGTTTTTTTTGGCAAGCCTGTTTGGTGCCCCACCAAGGGGGAAAGTCATTGCAAACATTTTTTAGGGCAATAAATGCATTCCCAAAGGGATGACAACCCGTCCGTCCCCCCCCTAGGGCGACAAACACCCGCCGGGCAAATGCCAAAAACACAACCCCCCGACACCTCAAAAATCAGACCCCAAAATTTAGAAAAAAAAATAAAAGAGGGTAATACATTGGAGCTTTGGGGGGGTTAAACCAGTGAGGTACCATCGCTCCCAAAAACGTCAGCACGGCGCAATCTGAAGGACAAACATCCACCCAGGGTCCCGCCCCAAAATTGACCTCCCTGACTTGCAGCAGGCGAAGAAACATCTAACCTTACAGGTGCTATGTGTATAAATTTTCTATGTATTTCCAAGGGTTCAGCAGGAGGTTTCAAAACCGGTTTAAAAGGGCCCCAAACACTTAAAACAATACTAATCCAGCACTTGGTGGGTTTCAAGAGGCTGCGTCTGAACTCACCAAATTTTCCCCCCTGGCCTGGCTGGCGGTGTTTCCCCGGGCCATCAAAACCCTTTTTTTTGGTGCTCATTGTGTGCCCTCCGGGGAAAAAAGGGTGGGGAATCAGGGCCCATTGCAGTGGTAACACCCTTCGGCGCCCAGTCGCCAAGGCTGCAGTAAGAAGGGTGGTCAAGAGGTGCTGCAATGTGAAACCAACTCAGCTCGGTTTCGGCGTTCAACAGGGTTGAAGAGTGCCCCCCGCAGCACGAGTTAATCAAAAAAATGTCCCCATGAAAAAGCCCTTGGGCAAAAATTTGGGCTTTGCCAATGCTTTCAACTCGTCAGAAGGGATTGCTCCCAAGCAGTTTATAGAAACTTCCCCTTCCCCTTTATCCCTTATAGATCGTGTTATAGTGTGACTTCCAACATTGTTGGGGACCATGAAAATTGCTCGTGTGAGGGCTGCAACAGGGGGACCCCCTCGCCCCCCTTTTATTTTGTTTGGGCATCAAGGGAAGTCACGGAGGCACTCTCCAGCGAGCTCAATATCTGGTTCCCCGGGGGCCGGGACCCCAGTGGGACAACAAATCTCTCCCGGAGGAAAACAGTAAAATTAAAGAAATGGGGGGAAAAACTGGGCCTTTCTTTAAACCCCACCCAAAAGTGAAATGTTTTACCATCAACAGTTGATCCAGAAATTAGTACCGTTTTACCAGGGGCACGAGCCATTATCCAGCAATGCACTCTCCTCGGGGCTCCTCTTGGTCCCAAAGCCATCGATCTGATCTAGGAAAAAAAAAATCTCAGACCTCCGGACGATGGGAAAACAGGATGAAAGGGCATTGACACACACGATGCCCTTTTTCCCACTTTACCCGGTGCCTGTCAACCCCAAAAAATTACCCATTTTCTGAGTTTGCTCCCCCGCCTTCAGCAGTCAAAAACCCAAAGGAAAATGACTCTCCCTGAAGGCCCTGTGGGGGTATTGAAAACTTTTCCCCTTTACGATGGGAAATGGGTTTCAAAAACCCCCACTTCCGGCAGGTTTGGGGGGCTAGGAGTAGCAGATCCCCCAGATTGCTCTACCCCTTTCTATCCTCTTCCTTGCACAAAGATTTTATAAAACAAAATTCTTCCCCGACACCCCAGTGATCAGCAGGAATAAAGACCTGCTATGTCTGCCATCACCGAATGGGACCTTGCTGCTCCAGCACCCAAAACCCTAGTGCGCATGGTCAAAAAAAAGTCAAGCGGGATAGCCCAATTTCTGAAAAGGTGCTTGCCAACATGTCAGGGTGCAACATCGTAGGGGGGATTGCCCGTCTCCAGGTGTGAGTGCAAACCCCACTCCGGGGGGCTTCCCCCCAAACATTCCCCTACGGCAATGGGAACGCGACTCGACCCTAAAGCCCTCCGTATTTCGTGGTCTGCGCTTGCTGCCCCAATTACACGAATTTATGTGTTTTGGGCGAAGTGCAAGCAGACCAAAAACGGTCTACATGGTCTTAACTGTTAAAACCAAGGGCTGGCATGCAAGGGGCACAATGAGGGCAACGACATCATTAAGAGAACCTTGTACAGCTGGTGCCCTCCCAGAGGGGCCCGATCACTTGCAGCAAACAAAACCCAAACCCCCCAAACCGCCCCGACGGGATCCCCTCTTCCTTGGAAGAAATGGCAAGCCTTTGATGGGGGCTATACCGTGTGTCCACACTGGCTGACACCTATATCCATCACAGTGTGGGGGCGACAGGGAGGAGCTGCTGACCACAGGAGGAGTAAAGATCAGCAAGTACAGGGGGCATTAGCCAACAGTACAATTTGTCCCCGTGGGATAGAGACCTTGGTCATGGGGAAAAAAAAAAGCCACACGTTTCCTTTAAAAATTGGGTTCCAGACTCCGACACACCAGGGGCCCCAAAGGGGACCCCTTTCATGTTCCAGCGCCTCACGTCGCCATCCCGAGGGGAAATGTTCTGCTACTTGGTTCACGTCCGCCTCGGAGGAGCTGGGGGAAATTCATCATCTTTGAACATTGTGCCATTTTATTCATTTTATGTTTTTTTCTGTAAAAAGTATTTGTTTTTTTAATAAAAAGTTTTAAAAGAAATAAAAAATAGGGGGTGGTGGAGAAGAAAATTTCAAACAGTCCCGGGGGGAACCTTGAGTTTTCCCTGGGTACGTTTATTTTTCTTTCTGAGGTGAGGGTCCCCTTCCCCTTGAGGTGGTACTTCTTCTCTTTCTCTCTCCTCTCCTCTCTCTCTCTATTTATATAAATTATAATATTTTATTTTAATAATATATTATAATATATAAAATATATAATTATGTGTGTGTGTTGTGTGTGTGTGTGTGTGGTGTGGTGTGTGGTGGGTGTTGGATAAGTTTCCCTTTTTTGAATCCTGTATTTCCCACATCTTCCCCCAACAGGTCTCCACTTAAACAATATTTTGCAGTTTTATATAAGACTGTGTCCAGCAGTTGTAAAAATGTACCCGAAACAAACATGGGACAAAAGTGTTCATTATTTTTGTTTTG
>NW_026509587.1:0-64091 GCF_026875155.1 Cherax quadricarinatus | reverse complement strand
ACCCGCCCAGGGGGGTCCCCCCGAGTCATGGGGCCCGTGTACATTACCACCTCTACGATGTGTGTCTACATGCGAATGTAGCACATCATCCTCACTATCACTGTCTATACCTGTGTAGGCCATGGATGTAAACCGGATGTACTCCCGTCCCTGGGCACGGCGTAGGGTACACTACCCGAGTGCATGTGGCGGTGTACATACCGACGCTTCACTGGTGAATATGTTTCCTCACTATCACTACTCGAATGATCGTCAAGAGCAATAAAATCACAATCCACTTCATATCATCATCATTATGAAGGTCAGAGGCCTGGCCACGTGAAAATAATAGTTTTCTCTTACGTTGAGGTACAACTGACCGTGACTGACGAGTGCCCACACCAGAGGTAGAAGGTTGAGGATCGTCAGGGTTTTCTGCACTATTGTCGATATCCTGGTCATTCCTTTCGGTCACTAACTGATCAAAGCCAAAGAATTCGTCTTCATTTCCACTTCCATCACTGTCAGAACTATCAGATAGGAAGAGGAGAGTCCCAATTTTCCTTGGAGTGAGAGCTGCCTTGCGACGAGGCATGGTGAACAAGGGTAACTGAGCCGGTGTTCCCACAATGCTATGCGGGCACCTAGATTTTTGGTTTATGGCGCATACCCACCATGCAGACCCGTTCTCTCACATGTAGGCCTATGTTTATTTTTGCGCTAAATTTGGCAGCGCTAGAATTTTGG
This sequence comes from Cherax quadricarinatus, assembly GCF_026875155.1. Classification (NCBI taxonomy): domain Eukaryota; kingdom Metazoa; phylum Arthropoda; class Malacostraca; order Decapoda; family Parastacidae; genus Cherax; species Cherax quadricarinatus. The sequence continues at coordinate 63,365 of NW_026509587.1, read as the reverse complement.
CGTAGATCTACGGTTTGGACACTTAATGTGAATCCGTAGATCTACAGGACGGACCCTGAAAGGGTTAAAGGAGGGGTTTGGGATATTGGCAGTTTGGAGGGATATGTTGTGTATCTTTATACGTATATACATATATACTTCTAAACTGTTGTATTCTGAGCACCTCTGCAAAAACAGTGATTATGTGTGAGTGAGGTGAAAGTGTTGAATAATGATGAAAGTATTTTCTTTTTGGGGATTTTCTTTCTTTTTGGTTCACCCTGCCTCAGTGGGAGATGGCCGACTTGTTAAAAAAAAAAAATGTATAAAATATGAAATAACTTTTAAAAACACTTGAAATTTTGGAGTTTCAAGACATAACGGAGAGACTTAGTGCTTACTGATCTCACGGAAAATGTAAACAAACTGTGTGGTGCGCTGTGACCGTATTAGAAAGTCAGGTGGGGGGAGCCCTATAGAGAGTTTTGGTCATAATTTGAAGTGACTGTATTAGCAGAACGCCGCAAAGTGAAACGCCATAAAGCGGGGCCCTACTGTATATCATTCATGTACTACATAATAATACTGTAGGTCAGTGATTATCTGACTCCTTCATTTTGGTGCCGTTAAAACATAACTGCTGGTTAATGGTGGAAGCCTAACAATTGTTTTCAGGAAAATTGAGAAGCTACTGTATTTTCTGTCATTGTGTAGGCAGCTAGTAAAGCCTATCAGTAGTTCTTAGTGCAATTTATTATTCAAGTTAATAAAAGTTATTTTTTCAGGAGTGTGTTTCATCCTGGTATAAAGGTAATAGTTGCCTTAAAACTTGGATAAGCCAGGCTCCCATTTCCTGTAGTCCAACCCATTCTACCTTGGCTCTCCTCAAAGGATCTCCACCAGCTTCCCCATCAACAGGTTCCACGGCACCCACAGCCTCACCTGATCAGGTAAAGTTATAGAAAATTTTAAGTGCTGTGAAATTACTGCAGATGTATTCTTGCAATATAGGATTTAGGGTATCCTGGTTAATATTAGCGTCATTACTACAGTGGACCCCCAGATTAAGACGTCATCGGAATAAGTAATATTCGGAATAAGTAACATTTTTGCATCAAAATATTGGCTCAGTGAACGTCACTGAACTCTAATAAGTCATTCGTGTCGGGGCCTGAGTGGCCCAATGTGTCATTGTTTACCAGCCAGTGAGGACGATCCCACGTGTTCATACGATACATTTTATATTATTCCATTTGTTTGTGCTTGTAATTGCTAAATAAGCCACCATGGGCCCAAAGAAAGGTTCTAGTGCCAGCCAGCCCTTTGGTAAAGGGCTGAGAGAAAGAGAGGGGAGAAAGTGCTTTTTCCAGTGATTCTGCAATATGTACGATAGTAAAGCAGCAGAAATCTACAAAAGTTATAGCACCAGCCAGCGATAAAGTGCAGCATTAACAGTGTAGCAAGTAAGTTAAATGATTGATCGATAGAAAAAGGACAGCACGAAACTGACTCCTCTGTTGTTGTTGGAGGTATATAGGGTTACTGACTAACACTGCCACCTCTGCTGCTGCCTTCACCACCACTGTGTAAAGTTTATCTTTCAGTGGCTTTTATACACCCAACAACAAACAACACACCACTTGTGACATTCTTAATGCCATATTTTATTCATTCTAGAGTATATCTCATGTTTCTATGTTATTAATATTGTTTATTACATCATATTAGATGAATTGTACTAAATAAATATGCTGTAGAGCTAATATTGAAGGACTATCTTGTCCTGTCTCCCAACACAGTTCCTAACATTCGCCAGAAACAGACCTCCCTGGAACACTTTTTTGAGCGACAGGGGTCCAGTGACTCTCAAGTTGGTACTATGGCATTAAAAAACAAAGGAGGGAAGTAACCCGAATAAGGACTTGGTACCTGAAGTCTTTATGGAAGGGGATTCCCCTTCCAAACACTTCATCCTCTCCCCTTCTCCTGTCTTCCATACATCACCATGTCTTCAATAAAGGTAAATGTGATGTTATTATTGTTTTATTCTTCATGTATCGTTGTTTTCTGTGTAGGTAAATGTATATTTCATATAGAAATCATTTTTTTAACACTTTTGGGTGTCTAAAACAGATTAATTGGATTTCCATTATTTTATGGGGAAAATTAATTTCGAATAAGTCAGATTCAGGATAAGTCTCACACTCTGGAATGGATTAATTACGTAATACGGGGGTCCACTGTATTGTATATTGATTTTCTAAAAGTATTAATTATTATTTGTAAATGTATATGAAAGATAATTGTAAAATTGCTATTTTAAATTGATAAGAGTGAAATTTTCATATGGGAAAGGGCCCGGTTTTTAGGGGGTTTCGTTTAATACAGACATTTAAAATTTAAACGTCTCCCCTTATAAATTCGTTTTACGGCTCCTGATTCGCTTTAGGGTGTCTGCGCACCACTCTTTTTTCTCAGTTTGTTTACATGCAAAGTGAGTTTCTGAATTTTCTCGTTTCTGTCTGGAAGCTTTTCAAAGTTTCAAGTTTTTTAAACCCCTTTGAAAAGTCCAAGCCATATTTTCATGCCTTGTCCACGGGGGTCCAAGCTGTAGTTTTTACTCTTTTGAGCTCAGCTCACTCGTACGGAGAAGGATCTATGGGGTTTAAGTGTGCACCATGTAAAAAAAATCCTTAGAAAACCCCCAAAGTGCATATTGGGGGAAAAAAAAAACTGCGACTGGGGTTTTTTGATTAAACAGTGACTTTGCGGTGTACTTTTGTAGGGGTTTTACAGTTGAATTGTCAGTTTCGGGGTTCTCTTTTTTGATAGTTTTACAAGACATAAATAGGAATAAAAATTGTTTTTTGATTATTTTTAAACCCTTTGCCCTGTTGAAACCCCCTTTTTCTAAAAACTGTCATTCTGTCGCAAAATTTTTAAAAAAAACAAATTTCTTATGAAAATGTAGAGAATTTTTTCCCAATGGTAATGACACTAAAAGAAGAAATTTGGTCAAAAACTCACGGAATTAGGGTCTCGTGAATTTTAGTGGTCTGGGCGACCTTTACACATGGGAAAATTTCCCCCGATTTTGGACCCCTTTTTTTGGGCCAAATTCCCTTGTTCCAGTTGACCAAATCATAGCAATTTTTTTAGAACTCCATTTTTTATCAGTTGAGTACAAAAAAATCATTTTTTTTTCCAAATTTTGGGAACTCCCCAATTTAAAATATTCAAAAATTTGGGAAATTTTGGCCAACTTAAAGAAAAAATTAAAAAAATGCCAATTTAAAAATAAGGGCCAGAATAAACAATGTAGACATTCTTGGCACTAAAATAACATACCCTCTTTTCTTTTAGCCACGCCCTCTTGGCCCCCTCTTAATTACTATTGCTTTCTGTTTTGATTTTTTTTTTCATACAAAAAAATAAAAAATTTTACTGTTATGTAGACAAAATGTTTTAATTTTTTAAAAAATATATAAATGAAATCAGTGCACTAGTGAAAGAATATTAGACCCCCCCAGTTATGGGGTTTTGGACTTTTTGGTTTATTTGCTTACTCCTGAACATTGGAAAAAATCGAACATTTCCCTATTTTGAGACTAATTTCAAGGTCGTTTTCATCGTAAAAAGTAATGAAAATCACCCTCTATTTCTGTAATATGTTTTCCTTTTTTATCACCTGAGACCATGAAAACGAAACAACAACGATAAATGCTATTTTGAAAATAAATCTCAAAGTCGGCTTTTTTAACCCAAAAAAAAAACCGGCCCCATTTTTTTTTTTTTCCTCATTACCACTGCGTGCGGGCGGGTTTTTTTTTTTTGTGGTGCAAAAACAAACCACACAGCCCCTTTCTCTCACATTTGGGCCTACCACTTTCTCCTGCTTGATTTAAGCCCCTAGAATTTAAGCGTATTAATACACCCAGAAACAGGGCCGAAAAAGAAACTATACGACGTAAACATAAAAAGGGTTAAAAAATGAAAGTAGTTAAAATTTGAGCCCCCAAATAGCGGAAATGTTGTTTTTTGTCGATTTTTTTTTTCCAAGGGGGGGGGGATTTAAACAAATGATTTTAACCGAAAAACACCCATAAAAGGTGGGGCTAATATATGTTCACAAATGCACTGATATTTTTATATACAGTTATTACAATAATTTCATAAAAGCAAATTTTCATTTTTTGGTGTGAATAAAAATTCTCGTGGAACAAAGAATCAAAATGGAATTCATGGTAAAGCCTGGAAAAAGTAACCCTTTAAAAAAGAGGAAATGTTATTTTTTTGTCGGGAAAGCCCGCATTGTTTTTTTGGGAAACCCAAATTTTTTAAAATTTGGGGGTTTTTTGAAAATTTGTGTGAAATTGGCCAAATTACCAATTTTGATCACTTTTTTGGGTGTTGAAATAGTTTTAAAGGGGGAGTTTCTTGTGTTAGTTGATAAAAAAGGAAGTAATACTAGCCCCAAAAAAGCTAAAAAATTTTTGGGTTTAAATGGGAAAATTTATTGCCTAAAATAGTTGTTAAAAATGGGCAAAATCGTGATTTGGGGTTTAAAAATTGTGAAAACAGTAAAATGGGGATAGTGTAAAATTTTATCCCGTTTTCTATCAAATCTTGTACTTTTTTGTTTTATTACCTTAGAAAAAAAAAAAAGGTTACTATTTTTGTAAAAAAAAAAAAATTTTTTTTTTTAAATTCTTGGGCGCTGTGGACATGGCATAAAAAAATTTGGCTTGGGGCCCTTTAAAGGGTTAAATTTTTTTATGATATTTTATATTTTTGTGTTAAAAATGGCATCTAAGGTTAGTTTTTAATAAAAAAAGGAGTTGCAGTTTCCAAGTTTCCCAAAATAGGAGTTAAGCCAGGCAAGGGGTAACTAAAGAGTGTCTCATTTGTTTTGAAAATGCAAAAAACAAAAGGAAAAAATGTCCCCTCTAGGGCACTTAAAAAGTCATATATTTATGCTGTCATAGACATTTTCAATAAAAATTTTTGCAGATTATATTAAAAAACCCCCCATACACATCATGTAATAGACGGTCAGATGGACACGCAGTAAATGGCCCCTTTTGGGCATGTATTAGGGCCCTTTAAAATGAAACGACGGGAGTGATTGGGTGTTTTGCTGTGGGCCAGGGGGTGTTGCCGTGACCAGGGTGTGTTGCCATCGGCCAGGTGGGGTTGCCAGGAAACCAGGAGTGTTGCCATGAGATTGGGTGTGGGTTTCTGTCAGCCAGGGGGGTGTTGCCATGAGACTGGGTGTGGTTTCGTGGCCCGGGTGCAATTTGGGCCCGGATTTTTTTGCTGTTATGCAGGCTACTGCATTAATGCAAAAGAATTTTTTTTAGGGTCACTAGTCAACCCCCAAATTGGACATTTGATACGTTCCTTCTCGCCTTTAAAACCCCCAACGGTCCAAATGTATAATACACCCCACTACCGTACTGCCCCAATTTTTTTAGAAAAAAAACTTGTTGTTTTTTTAAAAGGGAAAAAAAGCATATGGTACTCAGGCCCTCCCCCAAATTTTTTTAAAAATGGTGCACGTGAGTGCGCACACCCATTCTCCATGTCTAGGTGAAATCAGGCTTTTGGGGCAATGAAAAAAAATGTTTTTTTTTTTTTTATTATTAAATTTTTAAACACACTGGCCGATTCCCCCCCAAAGGGAGGGTTTGGGCCCCCCCAAAAAAAAAATTTCACCCTCATTTTACTCCATCACTGCTTGCCAGAAGGGGGCTTTTTTCACTACAGTTTTTAAAATGCCAAAAATTAACACCCCTCCTTCAGAAATGCAGGCACGGGACCTTTTCCCTTCCCAGGACTCAAGTCCGGGGGGGCGGGGTTTTTTGAATCCCTTCATAAATGTTTTCTTTGCTCACACTCCCAAAAAACCACGTAAAATATTAAAAACCATTTTTTCTCCCTTCACCCTTATCAAAAAAAACGCTCACGCATGCCTGCTGGAAGTCCAAGCCCCTCGCACACAAAAACCCCCTTTACCCCCCCCTCCAAAAACCCCTTAAGGCCGACCCCTACCCCGCCTTCCTTCCACTACAGGGCTGATAAAACTCTTGAAGTTATTCTGGGTTTTGCTCCATTCTCTCTACATGTCCGAACCACCCAAAACCCTTCCCCCAGCCCTCCCGGAAAAACCCGTTTTGGGAATCCCGCACCCAAAACCCCAAAAAAACGTATATTACGTTTTTGGGGGACCCCCAAAAAAAAAAACAAAAAAAAAAACGTTTTAAAAAAACCCCAAAAAAAAACTTCACAAAAAAAAACCCCCAAAAAAATAAAAAAAAATGCTAAAAAATTTTATGTTTTTCCAAAATCCCCAAAACATTTGGGCCCTTTAATTTACCTTTTTTATTTAAGATTAAATTTTTCCGAAATAAAACCTTCATTATATGGGAAATTTTCTTCACATTGATGCAGTAACCTGCAAAACAGTTGCCGGAAACGATGGTGTGTTGTCATTGATTGTGTGTTTAAGAATTTTGGTTTCTCTGTCTCTGTGTTTTCTGGCAATTTTTTAAGTTTCAAATTCAACCCCTCACACCCCTTACAAAAAACTAATGAAACGATTGAAAAAAAACCATACCAAGGTGGGGTTTTTAACCCCGTTTATCAGAAGTCCCCCCCAAAAATCCAGACCGTCGCGTTAGCCCCTGGACACAGTGGGGGCCTATGCAAACTTCCCATTGGGGTAAAAAATGCCTAGTTGGGACGAATCTTATTGAAGCAAACTGGTCTAGTGGGTAACGTGACGATCTGGAGTATTGGGGACTCTCTGCCCGCAGGTTCAAACCCCACCCCGGGGATGGTTTGTTTGCAATCATGTCAATTAAAGATTTGTTTAGTCATGTTGCAGTTTTTATGGGAAATTTAGCTAGAGTTTTGTCAGGGAATCCCAGCGGGAGATTCGTCTGTAAAAATTGATTGCTGCAGCATTTACAACCCATGCTTCACACCCATATAAGAGTGTTGGTACCACTATACTCTCATATATTCCCTTCTTTGCCTCCATGGATAATATTTTTTTTTTTGTCTCCACAGATACCTCAATGTACCACTCACCTTTTTTCTTTTTTTAAATTCTGTGGTTAATCTCTCCTGCATGAACCGTTTCTGACAAGTCTACCCCCAAAATATCTGAACACATTCACTTCTTCCATACTCACTTCCTTCCAATGTGATGTCCAATTTTTCATTACCTAACTTGTTTGATACCCTCATCCCCTTTAATCTTATCTATGTTCACTTTCAACTTTCCTTCTTTGTATACCCTCCCAAACTTGTCCACTAACTTTTTGCAACTTCTCTTTAGAATCTCCCAAAAGCACATATCATCAGCAAAAAGTAACTGTGTCAAGTCCCATTTTGTATCTGATTCCAAATAATTTAAATTTCCACCGCTCTCCCAAATACCCTAGCATTTACTTTTGTTTAACCCTTTCAGGGTTGGTCCCATACTTGTATGGCTTGGAGCGGGGCCCGGTGCCATACTTGTGCGTGTAAATTTTAGCATGGAAATTCTTTGAGGGGAAGAAAGCGGTGGGCCCAAACATGAAAGAATGGTCTGTTGGTCGGTGTAGCAGTATAAAAAATCCTACAGCACGCAGTGCATATGAAAAAAAAAATACTCGATCCTTTTTTTTTTGGGGTTTAAAAAAACAGCGACTTTACAGTGTATTTTTGTATGGAAATTTATTGTTTTAATACTCGTTTTCTTGGTCTCATTTGATAGAATGGAAGATATATTACAGAAATAGAGTTTTTTTTGATTGTTTCACAATGAAAAGTACCTTAAATTGACTCAAAGTAGTGGAAATGTTCAATTTTTGCCGATGTTCAAGAGTAAACAAATCACGCCACACGTCCAGTACACGTCAACATGTGAATCTAAAATTCTTTCACAAGTGCGCTGATATTATTATAAACCCTTTTACAATAATGCAGTAGTCTGCATAACAGTAAATCTTCTAATTTTTTGTGAGAATAAAATTCAAAAAGGAAAGCAAGAGTAATATAAAAGGGGCCTGGAGACATGGCTAATGAACAGAGAAAAAAGTTATTTTAGTGCCAGGAATGTCTGTCTTGTTTTTTCTGGACCCTATTTTGAAAATTTGGCATCTTTTGAAATTTGGTGAATTGGCCAAATTGCCAATTTTTGACCTCTTCATTGGGTAGTTTAAATGGGTAAATGGGCATTTTTTGTACTCATTTGATAGAATAAATGGAGTTGTAGCGAAATAGCTATGATTTTAGTCGACTGTAACATTGGAATTAGCCGAAAATAGGTCTCAGAGTGGGTGAAATCGCCAGTGTGTAAATATCGTCGAGACCGCAAAACTTCGCAAGAGCATAATTCCACAAGTTTTCCATCAAATTCCATATTTTTTGGTATCATTACCATCGGGAAAGGATTCTCTATCATTTCATAAGAAAAAATAATTTTTTTTTATATTTTCGACCAGGATGTACACATTTATAGATTGGCAACTGACATATCGGATCTTTATTATTTGTAGCTACAGTTAGAGTAAGAGGTAGAGGGGAAAAGAGGAAAATGGCAACAAGAAGTAAGAGGGAGGTGAGAGTGTATAAACTAAGGCAGGAGGAAATTTCAGGTGAGATAAAAGCAACTAATTGGCAGAAAGGTGGACTGGTGCAAGTATGAGCAGTGGGGGGTTGAAGAGGGTTGGAATAGTTTTAAAAAATGCAGTATTAGAATGGGGGCAGAAGTTTGTGGTTATAGGAGGGTGGGTGCAGGAGGAAAGAGGAGTGATTGGTGGAATGATGAAGTAAAGGTTGTGATAAAAGAGAAAAAATTAGCTTATGAGAGGTTTTTACAAAGCAGCAGTGTTATAAGAAGAGTAGAGTATATGGAGATTAAAAAAAATGTGAAGAGAGTGGTGAGAGAGTGCAAAAGGAGAGCAGATGATAGAGTGGGGGAGGCACTATCAAGAAATTTTTAATGAAAATAAGAAAAAATTTTTGGAGTGAGTTAAACAAGTTAAGAAAGCCTAGGGAACAAATGGATTTGTCGGGTTAAAAACAGAGTAGGGGAGTTAGTGATGGGGAGAGGGAGGTTTTGGGTAGATGACGAGAATATTTTGAGGAAATTTTAAATGTTGACAAAGAAAGGGAGGCGGTAATTTCATGCACTGGACAGGAGGTATAGATCTTTTAGGAGTGAAGAAGAACAGGATGTGAGTGTGGGGGAGGTGCATGAGGCTTTACGTAGAATGAAAGGGATAAAGCAGCTGGAACTGACGGGGTCATGACAGAAATGCTAAAAGCAGGGGGGGATATAGTGTTGGAGTGGTTGGTATTTTTGTTTAATAAATATATGAAAGAGGGGAAGGTACCTAAGGATTGGGCGGAGCATGTATAGTCCCTTTATATAAAGGGAAGGGGGACAAAAGAGATTGAAAAAAATTATAGGGGAATAAGTTATTGAGTATCCCAGGGAAAGTGTAGGTAGGGTTATAATTGAAAGAATTAGAGGTAAGACAGAATGTAGGATTGAGGATGAGCAAGGAGGTTTTAGAGTAGGTAGGGGATGTGTAGATCAAGTGTTTACATTGAAGCATATATGTGAACAGTATTTAGATAAAGGTAGGGAAGTTTTTATTGCATTTATGGATTTAGAAAAGGCATATGATAGAGTGGATTGGGGAGCAATGTGGCAGATGTTGCAAGTGTATATGGAATAGGAGGTAAGTTACTAAATGCTGTAAAGAGTTTTTATGAGGATAGTGAGGCTCAGGTTAGGGTGTGTAGAAGAGAGGGAGACTACTTCCTGGTAAAAGTAGGTCTTAGACAGGGATGTGTAATGTCACCATGGTTGTTTAATATATTTATAGATAGGGTTCAATTCAAAGTTTATTCTCTATAAGGATTACAATGCTGAGTTTACAGAATTTGGTTATTGTGTGGTTTACATGTAGTAAAATAATAATTAGAGAGTGTACCACTAGAACACCTAGCATGGCTAGGCATTTCGGGCAGACTTAGATTAAATCTTAAGTTTAAAATATTACTAAATTATGAGGTAAGTTGGTATTATGGCTAAGTGACTAAATACTAGTTTGTGAGTTTAGCAATGTGAATGCTTTTGTTTTGGCACTATACATAGTTTAAGTATTGGAGTATCACAGGCCAACTTATGACTAGTTAAGATTCATTATTTTGAGATTGAGATTGATATTTCTGTTTATGGTCAAATGGGTGAGTGAGTGTAAGTGTGAACCACCAGGTGGTATTCGTATAATTAGTTGACAGGGTGTATCAGGGAGATAGGATGTTTTCTGATGGTAGTTTTGAAGGTGATGAATGTGTCTGCAGTTTTAGAATTTTCAGGTAGGGTGTTCCAGATTTTAGGGCCTTTGACATACATTGAATTTTTGTAAAGGTTTAGTCGGACACGGGGAATGTCATAGAGATGTTTGTGTCTAGTGTTGTGCCTGTGGGTTCTGTCACAACTATCAAGAAAGCATTTTAGGTCAAGGTTAATATTGGAATTTAAGGTCCTGTAGATGTAGATTGCACAGTAGTAAGTGTGGATGTACTGAACAGGGAGTAAGTTAGATCTATGAAGAGTGGGGGGGGGGGTGTTGCCAGGGATGTGATTTAGTGATTATTCTTACTGTGGCTTTTTGTTGGGTTATTATTGGCTTTAGGTGTGTTGCTGCAGTTGAACCCCAAGCACAGATAGCATAGGTGAGGTATGGATATATAAGTGAATGGTATAGTGTGAGAAGGGCAGTTTGCGGCACGTAGAGGATCCCAACCGTTTTTGATACTTTTTTGGTTGTGTGTTGGATATGGGTGCTGAAGTTCAGGTTGTTGTCGAGGTATAGGCCTAGGAATTTGCCCTCATTATGCCTGGCAATTAGAGTGTTGTCGATCTTAATGTTAATTTGCACATCTACTCTGCTACCAAACATAATTTAGTAGGTTTTGTCAGTGTTAAGCGTAAGTTTATTGGCTGTCATCCAAGTCGATATTTTGATCAGCTCCTCATTCACAATGGTGTTGAGGGTGGCAAGATTAGGGTGAGAGATGACACAAGTCGTGTCGTCAGCAAAGAGAATGGGGTTCAGGTGTCGAGATATGTTTGGAAGATCATTGATGTATATGAGGAAGAGCAGGGGACCAAGGACACTTCCCTGCAGAACTCCAGTATCAAGTGGCTGTGTTGTTGATGCTGTGTCTTTAATGGTGACATACTGATACCTATTAGTAAGGTAAGATTTGAAATATGCAAGCGCATGGCCTCTTATACCATAATGGTCAAGTTTGTGGAGTAGGATGCCGTGGTCTACTGTGTCAAAAGCTTGTCTTAGGTCAATAAAAATTCCTAGTGGATATTCCTTATTTTCCAATGCTGTGTAAAGCAGATCTAGCATTTTTATGATTGCATCGTTAGTGCTTTTATTTTTCCTGAATCCAAATTGGCAGGGGTTGAGTATGTTTTGTGCCATTTTAAATGAATATAGTCTCCTGTGCACGAGTTTCTCAAAGATTTTGGATAGCAACGGTAAGTTTGATATTGGCCTATAGTTGTTTAAATCTGTAGGGTCACCACCTTTATGTATTGGTGTAACCCTTGCCGTCTTGAGTAGTTTCGGGAAGGTACTAGTTTCTAGTGACTTGTTAAAAAGTAATGAGATAGTATGTAAATGCTAGGGCGTTCGGGAGAGGGGTGGGATTAAATTATGGGGAATCAAATACAAAATGGGAATTGACACAGTTGCTTTTTGCTGATGATACTGTGCTTATTGGAGATTTTAAAGAAAAATTGCAAAGTTTAATGGACGAGTGTGGGAGTGTGTTTAAAGGTAGAAAGCTGAAAGTGAACATAGAAAAGAGTAAGGTGATGAGGGTACCAAATGATTTAGATAAAGAAAAATTGGATATCAAATTGGGGGGGAGAGTATGGAAGAAGTGAATGTTTTCAGATACTTGGGAGTTGATGTGTTGGGGATGGATTTATGAAGGATGATGTTAATCATAGAATTGAGAGGGAAAAATGGTGAGTGGTGCATTGAGGTATATGTGGGGAAAAAAAAAACCCTTAAATTTAGGGGGCAAAGAAGGGAAGGTATAAAAAGTATATAGAAACCAAAAATCTTATATGGGTGTGAAGTTTGGGGGTTTGTGAATGAAAGCAGTGAGGGGGGGCGGTTGGGGGCCCAGTGGAGTTGTCCTGCTAAGGGCAATGTGTGGGTGTAAATTTTAAAGCAAAAAATTCGGGTGGGGGAAATTAGGAAAAGGTGGGGGGTTTAATAAAAGTATTAGTCAAAAGGATTGTTGAGGGGGTTTTGGGGGTCATTTAGAGAGAATGGATCAAAGTGGGAATGACATGGAGAGCATTAAATCTTTTAGGAGAAGGAAGGGGGGTGGGGGTCGCCCTCAAAAAGGGTTTGGGAAAGGGGAAGGGGAAAAGGAAGGTTTTTTGGCAAAGGGGTTTTTGGACTTCCAAGGCACCCTGAGGGTTCGATGGGAGTAAATTGGAGACGAATGGTATTTGGGACCTGACGATCTTTTGGAATTGAGCAGGGTAATTTTGGGGGAAAAGGGATTCGGGGGAAAACCCGGGTTATTTTTTAAAAAGCGGACTTGGAGTCCTGGAAAGGGGAAAAAACCCTCCCTCATCTAAAGGAGGGGTTTTGGAATATTGGCTTTTGGAGGGAAAATTTTTGGTGTATCTTTATATTTATACAGTTTTGCTAAGCGGGTTTTTGTTCTGAGCACCTCTGCAAAAACAGTGTTTGGGTTTTGGAGTGGGGGAAAATTTTTTGGGAAATGATGAAAGTATTTTTTTTTTGGGGGATTTTTTTTTGGGGTTCACCCCCCTTTCGGTGGGAGACGGCCGCCTTTTTAAAAAAAAAAAAAAAAATTTCGACCCGGGTGAGTGAGTTTAGGATCAAGGTTCCGCCCCTGACAGGGTCAATACTTAATCGGGTCCCTGTTTATGCTAAATTTGTCATTGCAAAACAAACACATTTATAAATCCTTTCTCTCAATGCACTGACTGTATCCTAAAAAAGGGAGGGTTGCTCAAAAAAAAAACCCTGAAGTTTCTCTTTTTAAATTTTTTGGTAATGTATAAAAAGAGGGGGGGTTTTACTGTCCCCTTGCTCCTGGTTTTTGTTCCCTTTTTATGATTAAGGCTTATGAAAAAAAATTTCTATTCCATTTCCCCCCCAGGGAAAACATTTAAAAATATATTTTTAAAAAATCTTTTTTTATGAAATTTTTGAGTAAACCATTTTCCAGTATTCCCTTTTGTGCATTTTGTTAAAGCAACACTTTTATTTAAAATAGGAAAAATAACACTTGCATTTTTTTTTTTTTTAAATAAAATCACCTTTTTCTTTTTTTTTTTTCCATGCCATAGCTGTTTTTTGTTTCATAAACTTTACAATTTCCCTCTTTCCTTTAATCTTTTTTCCCTTTTTTTCAAAAGGTTTTCCTGCCCCGGGGGATGTCTCTTAAATTTACTATCTGATTTTTTTTGCATTTAGTGCACAGTGGTGGCCCGGGGGGCCTGGTGGCTAAAGCTCCCGCTTCACCACGGGGGGCCCCCGGGTTTTCGTTTCCCCGGGCGGGGGAAACTTTTCGACACTTTTTCCTTACCCCTTTTTGTCCTTTTCCCCCTTTAGCAGAAAATAGGTACCGGGGTTTTTAAGCCCGATTGGTGTGAGTGCATCCTGGGGGGAAAAGTTTTAAGGACCCCAAGGAAAAAAGGTTGACAGTCCTCGTTTGAGAAACTGACTTTTTTGGGGTTTTTACCGGGTGGCTAACCCCCGGGGTTTTTTAAAAATCCGAATGAAATCTTATCTTTCCTGTGCCCTTTTGATGTGGCTTTAATTTACAAAAAAAAAATGTTAAAGAAAATTTAGAAGACCAAAATTACAAATACAGCAATTAAATATATTCTTGGATACCACTTTTGCACCAGTGTAGTTGGTGCCTGTATTACTGTAAAATAAACTCTTTTAAATTTTGTCTCTGAATTCTAATAATTCCTCTAATAGTAGAAAAAACAAAGGGAGAAGGCTAAATAAAAGTATCCTTTTAAACCCCCTTAAAAAGGGTTTCCAAAAAAAACGGTTAAAAAAATTTGTAGTGCTAAAAAAGTAGATCTACTTTTTTTTTACATTTTTTCAATAAAACAAAAAAAAATGTAGAAAAAAGTTTTTTTACCATTTTCCATGTAAAAAAAAAAACAAAAATTTTCTTTTTTTACATACTTTCAGATTTTAAAAAAACGTATATATCTTTTGGACCTTTTAAAGGGGTTAAACAACTTCCAAAAAACTTTCTCTCTTTTTGTACCCTCCCCTTTGGGGCCCCAAACTTTCCATTTAAACATACCCCAAATTTTTAATTAAAAAACCATCATTTTTTTTGAACGATCCTGGTGGTGGGAAGTTACAGTGCTTGCTTTTTTAGAGGGGGGGTTTCTGGGATTTTGGCTGTTTGGATTTGCATCTAAACTGTTATCTGAGTGCTTCTGCAAAGACAGTGTTTTTATGTGAAAAAAGATATTGAGAGGTTGAATGATGGTGAAAGTGATTTTTTTTTTTGGGTCCCCCTGCACCGGTGGGGGGACAGTTTATTTGTTAAAAAAATAGTAAAAAATAATATAATAAAATTTAAAGCCCCAAATTAGAAAAGGCCGGGTTTTTTTTCCCGTTTTTGGTTCATAAAAATTACTATTAAAAATTTGGGGCCTCATTCTCTCAAATGTATTGAACTTGATCCTCTTTTTTCCCCCCTTTAAAACTCTTTTTTCCCCAAATTTAATTTTTTTTTGTTTGCTAGTTTTTGATAATGATTATTTTTTTTTTTATTACAGAAAAAGGGCCAGCACGTGCGGGCAGTGTTGTGAAGCATTAAAAGAGGCTCAGTAGCTGGCACACCCCCCCCCAAAAACCCACTATTCCCCACAGCTCTTCCTGTCCCTGTACTTCCTTTTGAAGGAGAATAAAATTCTTTTTATTTCCCAGCTCTTCCATATGTCAATAATGTACCAAAACCGGGAAAAATATTTTTGGATGTGTTCTTTCAGCTGATTGTTTTCTAGTTTTTGTCGCTTGCGAGGTGACAAAGTTTTGTACATTTGTGGGAAGATAAAATATGGCACAGAAAAAAACAAAAGCGCTTGTGGGGGACTCCCCCACAACAGATAGTGATAAATATAAATCCATACATTCTAACGTTTAAAAAGGGGTTTAATATCAGCTTTGATCATTTTGGGCGTAAAACCCAAAAAAAAACCCAAAAAAAGATTGCTCAAGAATTTTTTTAAAAATTGAGGGAAAATGGCAAAATCTTTAAAGAGCTGGGAGCAGCTTTATTGCAAGAAATGTGAACTTTTTTTAGCTGCCCCAGATTTGTAGGGGTTCATCCCCCTCTCTTGGTTGTGGGTATGGGGATGCTAGAGGTGCCCAGTGTGATGGTTGCGGGAAGTTGTTTAATGCCAGGGAGTTAGTGCCCCCGTTGTAAACTTTTTTTCTAGTTAAACCTGAGGTAAGATCCTCAAACCCAAATCTTTTTTTGGGGACTTGCCATAAATTTGAGCCGACTTAAATTTAGGTTAGCAGATGTTCCAAACAGTGGTCTAGAAAATGCTAAAATTAATTTGTGAACCCATGGATAAGGTTTGCTCAAAACCTCGTTGCATAAACTGTGACTTGAAATGGGGTACCCCATTTCCCCAAAGAGGGCCCTTTATGATAAAGTTTTCTATTTTCGGGTTTTGGGATGCTCCATTGGCTATATTAGTTTTTACTGCCTTTTTTAAAAAACCAGGGGGAAAAAATGGGGGGAAAAACCCCCAGTTGTGCAGTACAAATGAGTTTACAAAAGGGACAATGTTCCATTCCATGGTTTTTTGGTGTTTCCCTTAAACCCCTTTTTTGGGTACTAGTGATAACTGGACTAAAGTCAATTATTTGTAGCCACTAAATTTATCTCAATTATGGGGGAGGAAAATTTTCTAAAAGGTCGAGGTTTTGGGGTGTTTTTTGGTGCCCCATGCCATTGAGACGGGAAATTTCCCTAGTGAGGGTTTGGGGGTTTTTCCCTTCTATATTTTAGACCGAGGTTCATGATACACCCTTCCCTTTTGGGTTTTGAACCCTACAGACAAAAAAAACAACAGTGAATTTTAAAAAATTTTGGGGGAAACTTTTTTTCCTCTGCACTGTCCTTTGTTTCAAATTTTTTGGGTTTTTCGGTTCCGCAGCCAAACCTACGGAATCTGTTTTTTGGAGTTTTGGTTTGCAAAAAAAAACCGGGGAACTCCCTTTAAAAACCTCACTTTGGCCAACAATCACCCAAAGGGGAGGGGCCTCCCGGCATTTTTTTAATCAATAAAAGGTTTGGGGAACCAGTACATCCAAGAGCACAAAACCATAAAAAACTTATTAACCCAGCCCGGGGCCCTGAAAAAGGGAAAAGGGAACGTGGGGGCTTTCAGTGATGCTGTTGCAGTAACATTGTAGCTCTTTTTTCCCTTTCTTTTTGGATCCTTATATGAAAAACACTGCAAAAACACATCAAAATTTTTGTAACCCCCCCCAAAATTTTCCCAAGGACTTCCCAGCTTATTTTTTGCAGTTCCTTCCTGCTGGTCATATATTAAACCCCCTTTAAACCCCCTTTTTAAATCCCTTTGGGATGAGGGACGGGTTTAAAAAAAATTTAAGAAACCCAATTTGCGGGTCGGGCTCCCCACCAGAAAAAAAAACCCGCTAACCCAGCTAATAGCACGCCCTTGAGAGCCTTTTTTAGGGAGAGGTAGATAAACTTCAAATTTGGTATGTTTTTTAACACGAGACCCCTCCTCAATTTTTTTTTTTTAAATTTTTTTGTCACACTAAAAAGTAGCAAAATTAGCAACAAAATACAGTCCTGAATATGTTTTTTTAAAAAACCCACGACACCCCCAGCCATTTAATTTCCCACTAAACAAAACCCAAAATCAAATGAAACCCAAATTTATTGTTGCTTTTTAAGCACTGAAAAAACCTCATTTTAAACTACATTTATGTACATTCACATATATATTTGCCTCCCAGTTGTAAAAGTAATCTTCATAAATTCAAACTTTAAAAAGAAAGTGTACATATAGCATGAAAATAAAACCCATGCACCCCAAAAAATTTTCCCTTTTTAAACATCATATTTTGTTTCCATTAAAACTTTTATTTAGACTAAAAAAAAATTTAATTTAGAAAAAAATAGGAAACTGCAAAATTTTTCATTTTTTTAACTTAAAGTTAGTACATATTTTTTGTTTTGATTGTTTATTTTTAAATTAAAATTGTTTTTTTAATGTATTTCGGGGGAAAATAAGGTAAAAAAAGCAAAAGGAAAGTGGAAATTTTGCGGGAAGGGATGTTGTAGCGCAAAGTAGAAATTTTTTAAAAAGGGGGGGGGGTTGGGGGGGCCCGGGGTTTAGCAGCTGCACGGGGGAATTAACACTGCTACTCCTGCTAAGGACAAAAAAGAAAAGCAGGAGTAAATGCGGGAAAAAGTGGAAACTTTCCCCCTTAGCACTCATGTGGCCTAAATGGTGACTAGATGAAAAAGTTTGTAAAATCTCTCCAGGTTTTAGTTGCACAACAGGAAAAGTCTTCCTAATAGTGTATTATTTTCAATGTAAGTAGGGGGGGAAACCCTACATCAATGTTGCTTCACAGCTAGTGAGAGCATTTTGAAAAAACTTCCTCTTTTTTATTTTTTATTTTCCCCAATAGGGGCAAAGTTTTTGGGTTTTTTTGGGTTTGTTTGTTTTGTGTTGTGTGTGTGTGTGTGTGTTGTGTGGGGTTGTGTGTGAAACGTAGGGGTTCAAAAATGGAGATATGGAGGGTTGAAGGAAACACACTTTTGGTGGTAACATAATTGTCGACTGTGATAAATGAAGGGAGCCCGCCTCGCCTGTCTTACCCTGGATGTCTACCCGGGACTGAGGGGGGCAAGGAAACGCCCGTACACATGCGCACCCCTGACATCACAAAAAGTCACGGGGCCAAAAAGGGGATCTCCTATCTAAAGCAAAGGTTTGATACTAATATGCTATACAAACAGGGATCAGCAGCAATGCTGACAGCTCGGTCATGTTACGTTGTGGGCTCGACATACATTATAATAGGCTGAAAAAAGGCAGGGGGTTTTCTGTGCTGATTCTATAAAATAACAAATTCTTTAAAATTTTAATTAGAATTAGTGGATGGTTCATAATGGGTGTTAACAAAGTGATTTTTTACGTAGGGGATGTTAACGAAAACCCTTTTAACATAATGAGTTTTAAGGGAATGCTTTAAAAAACTAAAAGGAAAAAAATCATTTTTTAACAATTGGATGGAATTGATCGATCGATCAGTAGTCATGCATTTAAAGGGGGATTCTGGGAAGAAAAAAATATAATATAAAAGGTGAAAGAAAACAGAAAAGGGGCTTTGGTGCACTCAGACAAAAAAATGCCCAATTCTCAGAAAAACGGAGGGAAGTGAATCCCAAAAAAAAAAAAAAATTCTAAAAAAAACAAATCATTAATTTAACAAACATTTTGACAATTTACTTCATCTCGGACATTTTGGTTATACAGACTATGTACATTTAAACCCAATTCTGGGAGGGTGAGGTTTACATAGCAAATGGTTACCCACTCTGGGAGGATCGAATTCCTCTGCAAGGGCAAACACATCCCTTTGGGCCCTGAGGGAGCCCTGAATGAGTATCTACAAAAGTTTACTTGGGGGTTTCTCATTTTGTCGAGAAAGAAAGGGTAACGAAAATTAAGGTTGATTATGTGATTTTTGGGGTTTGGGGTTTGGGAGGTACAGGTCAAGAGGTTTTTCAGCACAGTCACATTAGTTGGGTAGCAATATCATCAACATCGCCCTACTAATTTTATATGATCTAAAAGCGTTTTTTTTGTACTTTGCCAGTACTTTAAATTTTTCAAACCTTTTAAATTATTACCCGAGATAGTTCTACAAAATTTGATAAGGGCCGACAAACTTTTTTTTCGAGCTTTTGGGATTGCGGATTTTTGTTGAAATTTTTTCCATTTTTTTTTGAACCCACTTTTTTACTTTTGAGGCTTAGCCGGGTATTTTTATTTTTAGTAAAATTTTGGGTGTTGATTTGTGAAGTGTTTCACGGGTTTTTTCCTAAAAAACACTTTGAGCCCCTGCCCGGTACGAGTTTTCTACGGAAAAAAACAGGGGTTTTAATTAGGTTTTCGGAAATGGAATATAAAAAAACTCATAGGGTAAACGTTGTCTACACCCTACAATACATAATGTGGAGTATACCTATGGAAGCATTGTAAGCAGAATTTTATGGCACATTGGACATATGGTATGACTTTTATCCCAAAAATTTTACATTTTGGGGGGGATAGTGGGTTCAGGGCAAACAAGTCTTTCTTATTTGGGTTTTTTCCCGGGTAACCCTTTTCTGGCAGGGGTGATGAGGAAAAAGGGTGGGTTTAAAAGTCTTGTTAAAAATACACAAAATTTTCAAGAATCTCATTCAGGGAATTTCCCCCTTCCCCTTAAAACTGTTTCTAAAGGGCTTTGGGGTGGGGATGCCTGCAGTAATGGGTTTTTTAAACCCTTTTGGGTACTGTTCTTTTAGTCTTTTTCTGCAATGGAACAACTCCCCAAAATTTTGGTGAAAGGGTCTACCATAACACACAGGGTGTTTTTTGCCTTGGAGGGGAAAAATTTTAAAAATTGGGGTTAAAAAAGTCAAGGGGAACTCTTTCCCACGGTTCGCTAGTGGTTGGGTACAAATTGGATAGGGTTTGGACCATGACATTTCCTTTTTTGTTGCTACGACACACATTTCTTTAAAATACTCGGAAAAGTCCCTTGGCCCTACGGGCCCAAAAATATTTCCTTCTGGCTTGGGTTTTAAAAAGAACGATCCATTACCCGGGGGGTGCAACACCTGGTTTTCATGAACTAAACTGCAGAGCTTCGTTCACTGTGACTGTGGAATTTCTAACTGGTACCCCCCTTTTACTTGGAGTGCCCCAAATGGCTGTTCGATACAGTAATTCTTGGCTCATTAAAAATCACTAATTTGGGGGCTGGGGGCTTCACAGTAAGAATAAGATCTTCCTTTGGGGGAAAGGGAAACGAATCCACCAGACCAAGGGGGTCTTTTCTTTGGGCATTTTTGACACCCCGACAGTAAATGGGGATCCCGCGTAACTCCAAAATTTAAAGTGTCGCTAAAGCATTTGTGACTACATTCGACTTTTCCAGGTAAAAAAGTTCAAAAGTGGGATTGAACTCTTTGGTGTCAAGGTCCATCGGGTTAAACCCTTTCCCGTAGGTGTTTGTTCCCCGGAATAAAAGTATCCCGTGGCGCATTGGGGCTGTCAAAACATGAACAGGGGGATGGGAAATAATGTCTCGGAAATTTCTTTAAAAATACTATTGCTAAAACTTCTTTCTTTTTGTTACTGTATAAAAAAAGTTTCAAGCTTCGTAAGGACTCGGCTAGCAAATGCAAAAAGTGTTTTTACTTGCCCCTTTAGTCTTTGAGCTAGTACGGCACCCATGCCAATTGAAAATAGCATCAGTTTTCAGATAGAAGGGCTTTGAAAAAACTGGGAAAAATTTTAAAATTGGAAAAGCTGTTAAAATTTTCTTTTAGAGTTTTAATTTCTCTTTTTGACGGAAAGGGCCAAACCCAAAAGGAAACATCTTTTTTTAAAACAAAATTTGTTTGCGGAAACCCGTTTTGGGGAAAAAAAATTGGCAATGAAAGATTCCCATAAAAACCTGCTAAAAACCCCCAAAGGGGTCTTACGGCATCCCGCGTTTTTTGGGGGGTTGGAAAAATTTTGTTTTGCGTTACTTTATTTTTATCGTCGTAACCCCCCTAGGAGGATCGGACCAAGAAATTAAAATTTTTGATCTGAAAAAATTGGGCATTTGGAAAAATTTTATCTTTAAATTGGTTCTTAAGCTTGCCAAGTACTGTTTTTTCTTTTTCAGGGGGTGGGGTCCCCGTCTTCGGGGAAAAGACGATTAAACCCTCAAAAACACCTAATTTTTTTACCCCAAAAAAACCCTTAAAAATGTTTGGGCATGATCTAGAGCCCTGATAGGGTGATCGTAAACCAAACGCCAAAAAACGGAGGAAATGATAATGACCCGTGGGAGTGGAAAAAATGCAGTTAAATCTTGGTTTTCCTGTGAAAAGGGGCCCTTTCCCAAAAACCCCTTTTAAAAGTTCCCCGGGTTGAGAAACTTTTTTATCCCATATTGCGTTAAAAGGGCACCTAGTACAGGAAGTGGGAAGCGATCTGGAATGGTTTTGCATTTTACTTCCTCAAATCAAAACACCCGGGGGGCCCAAAACTGTCCTCTTAGGCACTAGGATCAAGGGCACATTTCCCGGGGGAATTGCTATGTTTCAGTAACTCCATCATTGAGCATTTTATTGATCAGTTTTCCCCTTTCAACGGGAACTTGGGAAAAGGGGGATTCTGTAGCAGGTATATAAATAGGTCGTACCAGGTTTTAAATTTGGGAAAACAATTGGGGCCCAAAAAGTTGTTATACCCACTTCTCACCGGGAAGGCAATGGGTTTACGAATTTTGTTCAACAGCATCAAAAAAGCGCTGGACCTTTGTCTGGAAAATCAGGGGGGATAAGTCTTTCCTCAACTGGTGGGGGTAGATTGACCCAAGGGGGAGTGGAATTTAAGGGCTTTCCCTGTTTTAAATGCCCCCGACCCGTGGTCGGTGGCACGTCATCCCGTAAATTGAAAAGGGTTTAAAGGGTAGGAACTTTGGTCAACAAGGTTTGGGATTTGCTCTGAAAAAAGCCCCGTGACCCAAGTGTTTTGAAGGAGTAAATGGGTCTTAAATGTCTCTTACCAAAATGTAAGGGAAAGGTTTTAAAAAATTTAAAAATTGACCCTTTCAGGGAAACATGGTTTAATAGGACCCTTTTCACCATTGGAACCCTTTGGGAAAAACAAAGAACCTAATGAGAACACTAGCCGCAACAGAGACGTCTTTCTGCGACGGCATGTGCCTCAAAAAAGAGATGGCATTTCTGTTTTGAGTAATCGTTTTCTGACAAGGCATCCCCGTGGAGAAACTATAAATCGAACTAGCGTTTATTGCAGGGGATAGGTGTGCACTCAAAGGGAGTCTGAGTGTCCTCGGACCCTTGGGCCAAAGGAACACTAACTTGCAAGGGCTGAAGGTTTTAGGGGAAAAAACAGAGGGGGTGCAGATTTTTCTAGTGCCCACCGCTTGGGTACGTACGGAGAAAGCATTTGGGTTGTTTGGATTAATACGAAAATCATACTTGCACAGTAGACAGATTTTTGATCCAAGCTGGTAACCCCAGAAATTTAAAAGATCCCAAATTCCCCAATTTTTGGGCATCCCTCCCGGGAAAAGGGGCCCAAACACAAACGTAAGTTTTCGCATGGAAACCAAATTCCCCGTAAAGGTCACCAGGGAAAATAAAATTTGGGTTTCCAAAAAAAGAAAAAACGGGGTAAAATCTTGCCCTTTTTTAGTAAAAGGGGACGAAAAATCTGACCTCGGACTCCCCAGAAAGGGGAAACCCCTACTCCCTTTTAAAAAAGGTTACAGTAGTTTGGTTTAACGAGGAGGACAGTGTAACTGTTCTCTTTAAACAAGCTAGACCTAAAAGATATTAAATTGCGCAACCCGAGTCCTTTTAAAAATGAAAGGGCGCATTATGGAAAAAAGTTGTCCCAAAGGACCAATCGTTTGGGTTTGGAAATTATATGCAAAAAGAAAAATGGGTTTTTCATCCGGAGAAGGCTTTTTACTTCTCCCCCAAAATTTCCCCCTACGTCAGGACGTGTGAAGCAGCATCAACCCGCAGGGGGTGTCAATCTCAAGGCTGGGGTAAGGCTTCAAAAGGAATTTTTTGGGCTGGGGTGGTGTAAATCGTTTTTCACCTACTTCTGTCCCCGAATGGCGGTAGACTTTGGGCGCTTGGATTCCCCCCAATTGGAGAATGAGCCCGGTTTTTGGTTTGTATTTTGAACCACGACGTATGTTTTCCCTCTCCCCGGCCCCTTTTTTCCCCCTTTGGGGAAAGGGCCCCGGAAGGGGTCAAAGTATGCCTGTTTAAAGAGCATTGCATCAGATGTGTCATGTCCAAGAATTCTATGATAAAAGTGGGAAAATCTGACTGGTACTCTCTTTAGTACGAGTTCTTTGGGGGACTGTCATGACAATTTAAAAGAATTGGCCCGGGAACCCCCAATTGTAAACAAGTTCTTTTTACTGGGGTATGTAAAATACTAGGGTGCTACAGGGAATTTATGGCTCTTAACAAATTTTCTTTTGGGTTTATGAACCCCCGTGATTTTTGGGTTGGGAAATTTTTTGGGAGTAGCCAAACTAGAGGAAGTACGGAAGTGGGCAAGGTTTTTTTGGGATAGACTTACAAAAGGGGAAAGGGTTTCCCCCAGGACCAAATTTCGTACATGGATTAGAGCTCAAAACGGTCTTGAAATTTTATACAAAACATAGGTCGGTGGCCCTTAGTTTTTAATAATCCCAAAAGCAGCTAATTTTTTGGGAAAATCAAGGGTGGGGTTTTTCTTTTTCTTTTAAGGGGATTGGGGAAATTTTAAACCCGTTTAAAGAATGAGGCCAAATTGGGGTTAAATTAAAAGAAGAGCAAAATCAAACTAAAGACTCTTCTGGTTTTCGGAGCTGGCAAACAAAATTTTTTTGAGAACAACGAAAGGTTGGTTTCTGCCCAGTTTTTTAAGATAAAATTTCGAAATTTAAATGTTACAAAACTTTTCCAACCCGGTTAAATCTTGGGAAAATCCTTTTTACAAATTAAATTAAATCCCTGTGAGGTTTCGGAGAACCCGGGGTAGATCTCCTTTCCCATACCCGGAACCCCAAAAAACTCCCCAGATGGAAAACCATCAACTGAAGCTCAGCTTGGCTCCCAACTGCGGGAAACCAAACCCTTTAAGGGTTTTTTTGGGTTAAAAATTGAACAATTTGGAAAAGCATCATACGAAACACGACTGAAATTAAAGCAGGCAGGGAAATTGAGTATTCTATTGTTTGAAAGGAGTTTTTCTCGGGAAATTTTGGGGGGGGGACATTAATGGGTTTTCTAGCAGCATTGCTAAGGGGATCGCTTGAGAAAATTGAGACATATTTCAAAAAAAATTTAAAAAAAGAAATTTGAGAAACAAAAGAAAATGTAGCTGAGGAACCCCCCAACACAATTTAACTTAAAAAGGGAAAAAAAAAAAGCTTAAATATTCGCAAAAAGTAAATTTAAAAATTTACAGGTACACAGTAAGCATAGAACTCCCCACAAAAAAAAATATGCAATGAAAAAAATAACACTTTTAAAAAACAAGAGAACTTGTACTTTACTCAAAACTAAATTTTTCAACTTATACTTTAAATTGAATGAATGGCAAAAGTGAGTTTTCTTACTTTCAATGCAATAGGGGAAAAACCAATAAAATATAAAATGGACTCAAAAAATTGTGCAAAAAAAAACTGAGACAAAATCAGTGAAATAAAATAAAAAAGGCCCCACAAAGAAAAAAATATTTGACAGAACAGAGCCTAATAAAGCATGAAATAACTGTAGCAAAGTTTGCAAAAAACAATGGCTAATCAACAAGTAAAGCATAAAAAATTTTTGCAAGGGAAAAATTTTTAATGGAACACAATATTTGACAAGAATTATTGCAAAAGAGTCATTGTGCAAACATAAAAAAAATTAAATTTCAAAACACAAGAAAAGAAAAAATATCAAGGAATGAATTAGGGAACACCCTTTTAAATCTTTAAATGCATCCAAACAACACTTAAAAAGCAAAAGAACCCAAATTTTCCCCTAAAAGAAGAACTTAAAAAGCATAAAAGTGAATTTTTTTTCAATGAAAATTAAAAAAAATGGTTTCCCTAAAACCCCAACAAAAAGGGTTTTAAACTTCCCGTGATGCAAAAACAAAAACATCAACATAAACACAATATAGAATTTCTTTTCCCAAAGAAAAATTGGTGTGTGAAAAATTTTGTTAAAAAAGATTTTGCTTGCCCCAAAATAATTTGGGCCCCCTTTTTCTTGGAAATAAGGAAAAAATTGACACTGGCTAAAGGGAAAAAAAATATGAACACAAAAAGTTTAACACAGGGAACAAAACAAAAAACACAAATGCTGGGAAGAAAAAAAAAAATATAAAAGACAAAACTAAAATTGTGATGCAGAAATTTTTAAAATTTAAAATGAGACAACCTGGTTGTAAAGGGAAATAAAGGGTGATAAATTACTGAAAAACTTCCCCTGGAATAATGAGAACACAAGGTTTTTTCTGGGAAATGGGGAAAAAAATTCATATTGCTTATATTTTGCACCCCACAACAAAAGGGAAAAAAACTAAGGACTTACTTCAAGTTTTAAAAAAGACACCAAAAAACAAAGAATAAAATAATTCACGAAAATTAAAAACTGAATTAAAGAGATAAAAAAAAAAATATTGCAAACAAACACTGAGTCTGATCGAGAGTCACTGAGTGTCACTAAGAAAAAAAATCACTGGAAACACAAAAGAAATGTCTCAACACTCGCAAATGTCTCTATGAAAAAAAAATATTAACGCTGTAACGACTTGGTGTAGAATGAGGTAGATGGTAGTGGAGAGTAGAGGATTGTTTATGTCGTCTTGCTGCTGTCCTCTGCACACGTGATCGTAGAATTGCGCTTACATCGACGATGAACTCACACAGGAGACTTTTAACGGTGGCGCCACTGTTGAAGACACACTCTAGCTCTTGACCCCCTATGTGGTCCTTAAAATATGGTGCTATAACCCTTAGTAGTGCACCAAAACACTGGTAGAGGTTGGGTGAGTACCACAACACAGTGAGAGTGGTTGGGTTTGTGGGTTATGGCTTAGTGAGGCATCTGAGACCGCGTGGTGAGACACACGTGGTCGTGGGTGGTTGGGCCTATGGGTTGAATGGCGTAAGCCTCACTGAGAACAGCCACACTGCCGCAAAGATATTCTAAGCTGGCTACCTTAAAATACACCCATGAAATACCACAACACCACAAGGATGAAAAAGAGCACTCAGAATGGCTTGGAGCTTGAATCACAAGCGATGAAGACTACTCACGTGGCTTGCTTGAGTACTGGGGTAAGACACCTGGGTTAGTTGCTAGCTGGCTTATCTTAACCCTTCACACAGAATAGCTTGATAACTTCACACGATGAGCACAGCGGGGTGGAAGCTGGCTTGGCAGGCAACAGAACTGGATGAAGTAGACTAGGCTTGACTGGGCCCCTCCCCACAGACTGGAAGCTGGCTTATTTTGCAACTGGGGTCAACCCCTCGGGGAGTGATGCAAATAAGCAGATAAACACTAATACAAAGAGACTGACCAGTAAATTTGGTGTAGAAGCTGGTAGGAGCTTGGAGAGTAGCTGACTTGAGGTAGCAGGCTGGCTAGGTCAGCCTACTGGTGACACGAAATGGCCGTCTTGCTGGTCGAAAGAAATCTCCGTACATCAGCGTAATTATCAATTTTACGCCCACACCGCTGGCACCATTTATCGTAGGGGTTCTTAAATGGAGATATCGAGGGTTGAAGGTAGACACACTTGTTGGATGGTAAGATGTATTGTCAGACTGTGATGATGAACGTGGAGCCCAGCCTCTACCTGTCTTAGCCTGGATGTCTACGCCGACTGAGAGAGAGGCAGAGGTACGACCGTACACATGCGCATCCCGTGACGTCACACAAAGTCACAGGCCTAAAAGGGATCTCCTGTCTAAAGCACATGGATGATACTAATATGCTATACAACACAGGGATCAGCAACTATGCTGACGTGTGTGTGTGTGTGTGTATTTTTTTTTTATTATCACACTGGCCGATTCCCACCAAGGCAGGGTGGCCCGAGAAAGAAAAACTTTCACAATCATTCACTCCATCACTGTCTTGCCAGAAGGGTGGTTTACACTACAGTTTTTAAACTGCAACATTAACACCCCTCCTTCAGAGTGCAGGCACTGTACTTCCCATCTCCAGGGCTCAAGTCCGGCCTGCCGGTTTCCCTGAACACCTTCATAAATGTTACTTTGCTCACACTCCAACAGCACGTCAAGTATTAAAAACCATTTGTCTCCATTCACTCCTATCAAACAAGCTCACGCATGCCTGCTGGAAGTCCAAGCCCCTCGCACACAAAACCACCTTTACCCCCTCCCTCCAACCTTTCCTAGGCTGACCCCTACCCCATGGTTGGTATTTTTGTTTAATGTATGAAAGAGGGGAAGGTACCTAGGGATCGGCAGAGCATGTATAGTAACTTTATATAAAGGGAAGGGGGACAAAAGAGATTGTAAAAATTATAGAGGAATAAGTTTACTGAGTATACAAGGAAAAGTGTACGGTAGGGTTATTATTGAAAGAATTAGAGGTAAGACAGAATGTAGGATTGCGGATGAGCAAGGAGGTTTTAGAGTGGGTAGGGGATGTTTAGATCAAGTGTTTACATTGAAGCATATATGTGAACAGTATTTAGATAAAGGTAGGTAAGTTTTTGTTACATTTATGGATTTAGAATAGGCATGTGATAGAGTGGATAGGGGAGCAATGGCACATGTTGCAAGTACAGCAGGGCCCCGCTTTACGGCGTTTCACTTTACGGCATTCTGCTAATACGGTCATTTCAAATTATGACCAAAACTCGCTATACGGCTCCCCCCACCTGACTTTCTAATACGGTCACCGTGCCCCACCCTGTTTGTTTACATTCTTCGTGAGCTCAGTAAGCACTAAGTCTCTCCATTTTGTCTGGAAACCCAAAAATTTTTAAAAATGTTTTTTAAAAGTTATTTCATATTTTATATATACTCTGATAATTATACTTATGTATACCTGTACTTAAATAAACTTACATACGTGCTGGCGTGCAGGTACACATTAAAATCAGTAAGAGTGTCTTAGTCTCCAGATGTCATATTAGTAATGATAATAATAATCATCGAGTCTCATTAAATGTCGTATATTACATTAAATACACATTTTCATTAATCCATCTATGATATTTTTTCAAAATTATATAATAAACACGATACGTAACATAAAAAGATGATAAATACACTCCACAATAGAATAAATAAACATAAATTATGAGATGTGGTAGCAGACGACTTGCACAAGTGACGCCATATTAAAAAATGCTAATAATAATAATATTAATCACCCGAGTCTCATTAAATGTTGTATATTTCGTTAATATACACATTTTCATTAATCCATCCATGATATTTTTTTCAAAATTATATAATAAACACGATACATAACATAAAAAGATGATAAATACACCCTACAATGGAATAAATAAACATAAATATGAGATGTGGTACCAGATAACTTGTACAAGTGATGCCAAGAATAACATTTTCTCTAATCTAACATAAGAGAAAATGTGTTACTGGGGGTAATTTGTAGAAAATTATTCCTTTCGTATGTATGTAAAGTAAGTTTATTCAGGTATACACAAATACAGTTACATAGATTATCATACATAACAACATATGTGTAGAAACCTAGGAAACCCAAAAAAGTCAGAGTGACTTATTTCCATTGCCTTCACTCAGAGCATCATTTCTTCTCAAATGTGTTTTCATGAAATGGGAGTGTTTCTTTTTATTTATTCTACCGTATCAATGTAGAACAACCTGTACACAATGTAACTTGTACACAAACCAGACGTGTACACTTCGTTTACAAAACTTACCTTTCGCCCGGTTTGTTTAACATAACTCTGCGCCTGTCCTCTCTCATGCACTCATTCTTTCTCTCTCTCATTTATTCGTTTTATCTCATTTACTTACTCCGACCCTACATTAAGACTACAAAATATTTTAAGGTAAGTAATGAGTGAACTGTATATACATTTTATCGCTCTGGATGCTTAAATGTAATAGAATATTATGTGTAGGTGGGTTGGCCTGGTATGGTAGCCCGGCTGACTACCATACATACCACACTTAATTTTTTTACAAAAAATACTACTCATCTCACCCTATATTTTAAGGTAAGTAATGAAGTAACTGTATATACATTTTATCGCTCTGGATGCTTAAATATCATAGAATTGTATGTGTGGGTGGGTGGTCTGGTATGGTAGCCCGGCTGACTACCATACTACCACACTTGATTTCTTACAATAAATACTACTTGTCTCACCCTAGATTAAGACTATAAATATTTTTAAAGGGAAGTAATGAGTGCACTATGTGTGTATTGTACTTTTTTAGTGTTTTTTGATGCCTGGTTCTATTTCTAACTTAATAAATGTTAGTGTAAACTTGTTATCTAGTGTTTGTATGCATTTGTAAGTGGAAAAAAAGGGTGTTCCACTTTACGGCGGGTTTTTCCCCTTTACGGGGGTAGCCTGGAACCTAACCCGCCATATAAGTGGGGCCTTCCCGTATATGGAATAGGGGGTAAGTTACTAAATGCTGTAAAGAGTTTTTATGAGAAAAGTGAGGCTCAGGGTTTGGGTGTGTAGAAGAGAGGGAGAGTACTTCCCTGTAAAAGTAGGTCTTAGACAGGATGTGTCTGTCACCATGGGTTTTTTAATATATTTATAGATGGGGTTGGGAAAGAAGTAAATGCAGGGTGTTTGGGAGAAGGGTGGGATTAAGTTATGGGTAATCAAATTCAAATGGGAATTGACACAGTTGCTTTTTTGCTGATGATACTGTGCTTATGGGAGATTCTAAAGAAAAATTGCAAAGTTTAGTGGACGAGTTTGGGAGTGTGTGTAAAGGTAGAAAGTTGAAAGTAAGGTGATGAGGGTATCAAATGATTTAGATAAAGAGAAATTGGATATCAAATTGGGAGGAGGAGTAGGTTGGTAGACAGCAACCCCCCCAGGGAGGTACTACCGTCCTGCCAAGTGGGGTGTAAAACGAAAACCTGTAATTGTTTTACATTATGGTAGGATTGCTGGTGTCTTTTTATTCTGTCTCATACACATGCAAGATTTCAGGTACATCTTGCTACTTCTATTTGCACTTAGGTCACACTTTACATACATGTACAAGCATATATACATGCACCCCTCTGGGTTTTCTTCTATTTTCTTTCTAGTTCTTGTTCTTGTTTATTTCCTCTTACCTCCATGGGGAAGTGGAACAGAATTCTTCCTCTGTAAGCCATGGCGTGTTGTAAGAGGCAACTAAAATGCCAGGAGCAAGGGGCTAGTAACCCCTTTTCCTGTAAAGATTACTAAAAAGAATAATAATAAGAAAATTGTTTTCTTTCTTTTTTGGGTTACCCTGCCTCGGTGGGAGACGGCCGACTTGTTGAAAAAAAAAAAAAAAAAAAAAAAAAAGGAGAAACTTTTGTTTTTCCTTTTGGGCCACCCCGCTTTGGTGGGATACGGCCGGTGTGTTGAAAGAATGAAAAGATAGACTATGGAAGAGGTGAATGTTTTCAGATACTTGGGAATTGACGTGTTGGCGGATGGATTTATGAAGGATGAGGTTAATCATAGAATTGGGTGGAGAAAAAGGTGAATACAGGAAAGAGTAAGGTAATGAGGATAACAAAAAGATTAGGTGATGAAAGATTGGATATCAGATTGGAGGGAGAGAGTATGGAGGAGGTGAACGTATTCAATATTTGGGAGTGGACGTGTCAGCGGATGGTTCCCATGAAAGATGAAGTGAATCATAGAATTGATGAGGGAAAAAAAAAGGTGAGTGGTGCACTTAGGAGTCTGTGGAGACAAAAAACTTTGTCCTTGGAGGCAAAGAGGGGAATGTATGAGAGTATAGTTTCACCAATGCTCTTATATGGGTTTTGAAGCATGGGTGATGAATTATGCAGCGAGGAGAAGGCTGGAGGGAGTGGAGATGTCATGTCTGAGGACAATGTGTGGTGTGAATATAATGCAGAAATTCGTAGTTTGGAAGTTAGGAGGAGGTGCGGGATTACCAAAACTGTTGTCCAGAGGGCTTTAGGAAGGGTTGTTGAGTGGTTCGGACATGTAGAGAGAATGGAGCGAAACAGAATGACTTCAAGAGTGTATCATCTCTGTAGTGGAAGGAAGGGGGGTAGGGTCGGCCTAGGAAAAATTGGAGGGAGGGGTAAAGGAGGTTTTGTGTGCGAGGGGCTTGGACTTCCAGCAGGCATGCGTGAGCGTGTTTGATAGGAGTAATGGAGACAAATGGTTTTTAATACTTGATGTGCTGTTGGGGTGTGAGCAAAGTAACTTTTATGAAGGGATTCAGGGAAACCGGCAGGCCGGACTTGAGTCCTCGAGATGGGAAGTACAGGCCTGCACTCTGAAGGGGGGGTTTTTAATGTTGCATTTTAAAAACTGTAGGTAAAGCCCCTTCGGCAAGACAGTATGGATGAATGATGGTGAAAGTTTTTCTTTTTGGGCCCACCCTCCCTTTGGTGGGAATGGGGACTGTGAAAAAAAAAAAAAAAAAGGGTGAGGGGTGCTTGAGGTTATGTGGAGAAAAAAAACGTTATTGTCAGGCAAAGAAGGGAATTTGAAAGTATTAGCCAACCATTTATATGGGTGTGAAGTTGGGGTTTTGTGAATGCAGCAGCGGGAGGGGTTGGGGCAGTGGTGATGCCCCTTCGGGGAAAAGTGGGGGTGTAAAATTAGCAAAAAATTCGGAGTGTGGAAATAAAGGAAGGGTTGGTAATAAAAGTATTTTTTCAGAGGGCTGAAGGGGGGTTTGTTGAGGTGGTTTGGCTTTAGAGGAATGGTCAAAGTAGAAGGACGGGGAAAATTTTAAAAATCTGTAGGGGAAAGAAAGGGGTGGGGGGTACCTCAAAAAGGTTTGGAAAGGGGAAGGGGTAAGGGGGGTTTTGTGGGCGGGGGGTTGGGACCCCCGCAGGCGTCATGAGCATGTTAGAGAGGAGTGAATGGAGACGAATTTTTTTTGGGACCTGACGATCGTGGAGTGTGAGCAGGGTTTTTTAGGAGGGATTCAGGGAAACCAGTTTTTTTTATATACCCCGGACGAGTCCGGAAATGGGAAGACTCCTGCACTTAAAGGAGGGGGTTTTCGGGATATTGGAGTTTTGGGGGGGGAGGGGAGGTTTTGGGGTTTACCTTTTTGTTTATCTTCTAACTTTTGGCTCGAGCACCTCTGCAAAAAACAGTGATTATGTGGGTGAGTGAAAAGTAAATGATGATGAAAGTATTTTTTTTTTTGGGGATTTTCTTTCTTTTGGGTCACCCTGCCTCGGGGGGGAAGGGCCGCTTGTAAAAAAAAAACCAGTAGGGATGGGGGTTTTAAAATTTTGCCATATTATAATTTTACAAACAAATAAGCTATACCCCACAGTTACCATCAAATTCGTTGATACCACCAAAATACCAACATCAGTGCTGATACTTTGCACCCCCTAATTTTTTTTTTTTTTAAAAAAGTCACCGCTCCCACCGAGGCGGGGTGCCCCAAAAAAGAAAGAAAATCCCCAAAAAAAAAACTTTCATCTCATTCAACACTTCACCCCACTCCACTAATCATGTTTTTGCAGATTTGTGGGAACACACATTTTAAAAGCATATACGTATGAAGATACAAACAAACCCCCCAAACTGCAAATCCCAAAACCCCTCCTTCAGAGTGCGGGATTGTCTACTTCCCTTTCCGGACTAAAGCCCGGGGGGTTTTAAAAAAAAAAACCCGGGTTTCCCCCTGAATCCCTTCACTAAATATTACCCTTTCACACTCCAACAGATAGTCAGGCCCCAAATACCATTCATCTCCATTCACCCCTATCAACACACCCCGCACCCTGCGGGAAGTCCAAGCCCCTCGCCCAAAAACCTCCGTTCCCCCTTCCTTTCCAACCTTTTGAGGCGCCCCCTAGTGCCTTCCTTCCCCTCAGATTAAATGCTTTCCCATGTCATTCTATTTTGATCCTTCCTTTAAATGACCAAACCCACCTAACAACCCCTCTTCAGCCCTCTGACTAATACTTTTATTAACCCACACCTTCCCCTAATTTCCACACTCCGAATTTCTGCATAAATTTACCCACACATTGCCCTTAGACGGAATCTCCACTGCCCCCAAACCGCCCTTCGTTGCTGCATTCGAAACCCCAAAGCTTCACACATAAAAGGGTTTTGGTACACTAACTTTCATAATTTCCCTTCTTTGCCTCCATAGTAACGTTTTTTGACTCCACAATACTCAATGCACCACTCATTTTTTTTTCCCCAAAATTTCTATGATTAACCTCACCCTTCATAAATCCATCCACCGACACGTCAATCCAAGTATCTAAAACTTCTTCTTCCATCTCCTCCCCCCCCTTTTGATACCAATTTTCTTTATCAAAACATTTGATGCCCTCATCCTTTATCTTTTCTATTTTTCACTTTAAAATTTTCTTCCTTTACCACCCCCCAAACTCATCCAAAACCCTTTTTTGTTTTTTTTTTAAAATTCCCATAAGAAAGTATATCAGCAAAAAGTAACTGTGTCAATTCCCTTTTGTATTTGTTTCCCCCAAAATTTAATCCCCCCCCTTTCCCCCCGAACACCCTAGCATTTACTTCTTTTAAACCCATCTATAAAAAAATTTAAAAAACCATGGGACATTACACATCCCGTCTAAGACCTCTTTTACGGGGAAGTGTCCCCTCTCTTTACACACCCTAACCGACCCCCTTTTCCTCATAAAAACTCTTACAGCATTTAGTAATTCCACCATTCCAATAGTACTTGCAACATCTCCCACATTGCTCCCTTCCCCTTTTTTATATATGCCTTTCTAAACCCAAAATGCAGTAAAAACTTCCCTATTTTTACAAAATATGTTCACATAAAAAATCTTCAATGTAAACACTTGATCTACACATCCCCTACCCACTCGAAACCTCCTTGCCATCTGCAGTCCACATTCTGTCTTACCTCTAATTCTTTTCAATAATAACCCTACCGACACTTTTCCTTGTATACTCAGTAAATTATTCCTTATAATTTTTACAATCTCTTTTGCCCCCCCTTCCCCTTTTTAAAGGGACAACATGCCTCTCCCAACCCTGGGTACCTTCCCGTCTTTTGAAATTTTTATTAAAACAAAAGTACCAACCACTCCAACACTGATCCCCCCCTCTTTTAACTTTCTGTCAGATCCCACATTCCAGTGCTTTACCCCTTTCTTCTACGAAATGCCTCTGTACCTCCCCCACACTTACTTCTGCTCTTTTTCACCCCTAAAAGTGGTATACTTCCTTGGGCCAGTGCATGAAATTACGCCCCCTTTCTTCCTCAACTTTTAAAAGCCCCAAAAATATTCTCGCCACTCCCTAATACTCCCCCCCCCATCACTACCCCCTACTTTTTTTAACTGACAAAAAGATTCTTTCCCCAGGCTTTTTTAATTGTTTAACTCACTCCAAAAATTTTTTTCTTAATTTCACTAAAATTTTTTAACAGTGCCTCCCCCACTCTATCATTCTTCCTTTTTGCACTCTCTATCACTTTTTCACCTTTCTTTTATTTTCCCCCATATACAGTGGAACCTCAAATTTGAATTAATCCGTTCCAGGGCTTTTCTAAATTTGAAAACTGAAATTTGAAACATTAATTTCCCCCTAAAAATTTAAAGGAAATCAATTAACCGTTCCCAAAAACCAAAAATATTCACAAAAAAATACATTTTTTTAAGATTAAAAAACATTTTACATACACAAAAATGCTAATCTTTAATTATGTAAGTAATAAAAAAACATTTTTTCTTACCTTAAATTTAGATTGGTTTGGCATCTGGAAGATAGGGAGGAGGGGAGGGGAGTTGGGTTATTGTTTGGGAAAGGGGAATCCCCCCCATGAGGGCTTTTGGATCAAAACCTTTTTCTGGGGTTGCTTCCCCTTCTCTCATTTTTAAAACCACAGGACCATTGAGAGTCATTGGACCCCAGTTTTACAAAAAAACTTCACAGTCCTCTGTTTCTGCCACAAAAAAACGATCCACTCTCTGTTTTTTGTCTCACAAAATAACTGTCCCCAAACGCCTGTTTGTCTCACAAAAAACTCCATGGGGTCTTTTCTTCTCACAAAATAACTGTCCCCGTTTCTTTTCTGTTCACAAAATAACTGTCCCCAATCGCGTTTGTCCACAAAAAAACTCCACAGTCGTCTGTTTCTGTCTCACAAAAAAAATTTCCCAGTCGTCTGTTTCTTCTCACAAAAAACTGTCCACATCGCTGTTTTGTCTCACAAAATAACTGTCCCAGTCGTCTGTTTCTTTTCCCCACAAAATAACTTCCACAGTCCTTGTACATCCTGGCAAACCAAAAAGTTCATTCCAAAGTCATACCTGATTTTTTCCATCTTCACTCTAGGGTTTTTTTCCCTTTCTTTACCACAGGGGGCCGCACAAGTTTCTTTGGGCCCAGGCAGCTTATTTCACAGCCCCAAAGCACTAAAAAACAATTTAAAAAATCAAAAAGTGTGAAAAAGGCAGGTTAGTGTTCACTCAACTAAACGAGCTAGACCTCACGGCGCCGTGGGGGACGGGACGGCGGAAACCGCGGACAGGTCCCCTACCCCGGGTCCGAAAAAAAGGGGGCGTTCGATAATAGGGACACGTTTGTCCCATAAAATGGTCTTATTTTTGAAACGTTCGATATGGTCGTTCGATTTTTTTAGGGCCAGTACTCTGCTCTTCTTAAACATTTCGCTTTTTAAAAAAACCCCTCATAAGCTAACTTTTCTCTTTTCACACCCTTACTTCATCATTCCACCAATCACTCCCCTTTTTTCTGCCCCCCCCCTCCTTAACCACAAACTTCTGCCCCACATTCTAATCCGAATTTTTGAAATCACCAACCCCCCACTACTCATCTTTTCATAGCCCCCTTTTTGCCCAAAAGTTGATTATTCCACCCAACTTTCCCCTCCTTAGTTTATACACTTTCACTTTCCCCTACTTGTTTTTGCCACCTTTTCCCCTTTTTCCACTACCTCTTACTCTAATGTAGCTACAACTAAATAATGATCCGATATATCAGTTGCCCCTCTATAACATGTAACCTGGAGCGACCCCCTTAACCTTTTATCCACCAATACAAAATCTAAAAAACTAATCATTACGTGCTACATCATACCTTGTATATTTATTTACCCTTTTTCATAAAAAAAGTATTTTTTATTAAAACCCAAAACTCTTTTTACACATAAAAATTAAAGGCTCCTCATTTACATTTTCCCCGGCACCCCCAAAATTTTCCTACTACTCCCCCTTTCAACATTTTTACCCACTTTAGCATTTAAATCCCAACCACAGTACTCTCACTTATTCAAAACTCCCACAATTCACTCAAAATTCCCAAAAACCCTCTCTCTCCTCTACACTTCTCTCTTCTCCAGGTGATATACACTTACTATAACCACTTTTCACATCCAACCTTTATTTTACTCCACAAATCCTTGAATTAAAACATTTATAGTCCCCCTTTTCCTGCCGTATCTTATCCTTCAAAATTATTGCAACTCTTTTTTTAGCTCTAAACCCATTTGAAACCCCGACCTAATCCCATTTTTCCTCTCCACCCGAAAAACCCCCCACCCTCTTCACTTTTTTTCACTTAAAAGCCAGGGCATCCGCTTCTTTCATTCATAAAATCCCCAATCATCTCTTTCTTATCATTTGCACAACATCCACACAATTCGACTTCCCCCTTTGACAATTTTCTTTTTTTTATTTTTTTAGTAATCTTTTCAGGAAAAGGGGTTACTAGCCCATTGTTCCCGCATTTTAGTTGACTTTTTACAAAACACTGGCTTACGGAGGAAAGTTCTTACCACTTCCCCTGGGTTAAAAAGGGAAAAATAAAAAAGACCCAAAACTATTTAAAATAAAATCAAAGAAAACTCAGATGAGTTGTAAAAATAAACGTGTACTGTATTGTAGTGGCCCAAGTGTAAGTAGAAGAGCAAGACAACCTTAATAATCCGTAAATATGTCAGCCAAATGGTGCAAAAAAGGCAGTTTGGGTGGTGCAACTGCTCCCTTTATAGGAAAACTTGTGTTCACATAACCTAAGATTTAGGCTTTAAAAAATTTGATAAAATCTTTAATACTCCGGGTTTTTCATAAAGTTTTAGGTTCTAAAGTCAGGGACATCACTGTATGTTTTAGGGATACATGTTCTCAGACACTTCTGGCAAGACAGCACTTAGTAAAAGATGGGGGATATTTTCCCCGTTATTTTGGGACCCCTGGGGGGGAGATCGTGTGTACATTCTTGCTACTGGTGCAACTAATAAGTAATATTGCAAGGAAAATTGATTTGTGTGTTTGAAGAATTAAGGGTAGTAAGAGCAAAATAATTTTCTTTTCATGTACTGACTGTATCCAAATGAAGCAGGATGACCTAAAAAGAAAGTAAACCCCAAAAGAAAGAAAAAACTTTGATCATCATTCAACACTCACCATCACTCATACATAATCACTGTCTTTGCAGAGGTGCTCAGATACAACAGCTTAGACGTCCCTCCAAACTGCCAATATCCCAAACCCCTTCTTTAAAGTGCAGACATGGTACTTCCCATTTCCAAGACTCAAGTCTGGCTAACCAGTTGTCCTGAATTCCCTCACAAAATATTACCCTGCTCACGCTCGAACAGCTTGTCAGGTCCCAAAAACCATTCATCTCCATTCACTCCTATCTAACACGCTCACACATGCTTGCTGGAAGTCCAGGCCCTTTGCCCACAAAACCTCCTTTATGCCCATCCTCCAACCTTTTTGGGGACGAAGCCCTACCCTGCCTTCCTTCCTCAACAGATTTATATGCTCTTCAAGTCTTTCTCTCTAAACAGTCAAACCACCTCAACAGCCCTCTTCAGCCCTCTGACTAATACTTTTAGTAACTCCACACCTGCTCCTAATTTCCACACTACGAATTCTCTGCATAATATTTACACCCCACATTGCTCTTAGACACATCTCCACTGCCTCCAGCTGCCTCCTCGCTGCAGCATTTACAACCGATACTTGACACCCATATAAGAGTGTCGGTACCACTATACTCTCGTACATATCCTTCTTTGCCTTCATGGATAACATTCTTTGTCTCCACAGATACCTCAATGCACCACTCACCTTTTTTCCTTCATCAATTCTACAGTTAACCTCATCCTTCATAAGCCTAGCTGCTGACAAGTCAACTCCCAAATATCTGAAAACATTCACTTCTTCCATACTCCCTTACCCCAGTGTAATATCCAATTTTTCTTTATCTAAATTGTTTGATATCCTCATCACCTTACTCTTATCTATGTTCAATTTCAATTATCTACCTTTACACACCCTTTTTATACTTAGTGATTTATACAGGAGAAAGGGTTACTAGCCCTTTGCTCCTGGCATTTTAGTTGCCTCATATGACACGTTTGGCTTAGGGAGGAAAGATTCTTTTCCACTTCCCCATGGAGTATAATAAACTTGTTACATAAATAGAATTTATAAATATACATGTAAATAAATGTTTCATGTTTTTTTGCAATGTGTAATTCGTAATTATGCCCTTCTCTTCTGTTAATCTTAGACCTCTCATCACATTTATCAGGTTCTGTAATATTGTATATCACTTTAAGGCTTGTTTCATCCTGCATACTAACTTTGCACTTTCTCCTCTTTGGGCATGAATGGTGTGACAACTTTTATCTGGTTTGACGCCCTCTTAAAGAATATTTTTTTTTTTGTTTATGGGTTAATGTAGGAGATATTGAATAAGACCTCATTTTGCATAATACCATAAAAGTTTTAATTTTAATTTCAGGGTGATAGAGTACGCACCATTAAAGCCAAAGGCAGTGTGTCTAAGGATGAAATTGGAGTTGAGGTTGCTAAACTCCTGGACCTTAAGAAACAACTAGCCATTGCTCAGGGAATTGATCCTTCTACTCTCAATTCCAAAGACAAGAAAAAGAAAAAGTAAGTATGGAAAGATACCAGGTGAAAAAATTGCCATCTTTATAAAATGCAAAAATTATATTTCTTGTATAGCTTACAGTTGTGAAAAATATGAATGAATTTGGAGAAAAATGTGATGCTTTTGCTAAATTTCATTGTAAAGTTTAATAAAGTTAATTTGTATTAAAAATGTATTAATATACAGCAGGGCCCCACTTACGGCGTTTCACTTTACGCGTTCCGCTAATTACGGTCATTTCAAATTATGACCAAAACTCGCTATAACGGCTCCCCCACCTGACTTTCTAATACGGTCACCACGCCCCACCCTGTTTGTTTACATTCTTCGTGAGCTCAGTAAGCACTAAGTCTCTCCATTTTGTCTGGAAACTCCAAAATTTCAAATGTTTTTAAAAGTTATTTCATATTTTATTGTACTCTGATAATTATACTTATGTATACCTGTACTTAAATAAACTTACATACTGTGCTGGCATGCAGGTACACATTAAAATCAGTAACAGTGTCTTATGTCTCCAGACGTCATATTAGTAATAATAATAATCATCATCGAGTCTCATTTAAATGTCGTATATTACGTTAAATACACATTTTCATTAATCCATCTATGATATTTTTTCAAAAATTATATAATAAACACGATACATAACATAAAAAGATGATAAATAAACACCCCACAATAGAATAAACATAAATATGAGATGTGGTAGCAGACGACTTGCACAAGTGACGCCGTATTAGAAATGATAATAATAATCACCGAGTCTCATTAAATGTTGTATATTACGTTAATATACACATTTTCATTAATCCATCCATGATATTTTTTTCAAAATTATATAATAAACACGATACATAACATAAAAAGATGATAAATACACCCCACAATAGAATAAATAAACATAAATATGAGATGTGGTAGCCAGATAACTTGTACAAGTGATGCCAAGAATAACATTTTCTCTAATCTAACATAAGAGAAAATGTGTTACTGGGGGTAACTGTAGAAAATTTTTCCCTTTCGTATGTATGTAATTTATTCAGGTATACACAAATACATTTACATAGATTATCATACATAACAACATATGTGTAGAGAACCTAGGATAACCCAAAAAGTCAGAGTGACTTATTTCCATTGCCTTCATCAGAGCATCATTTCTTCTCAAAATGATGTTACATGAGAAGGGGAGTGTTCTTATTTATTCAAACGGTATCAATGTAGAGACAACCTGTACACAATTAACTTGTACACAAACCAGACGGTACACTTTGTTTAAAAAACTTACCTTCGCCTGGTTTGTTTTACATAACTCTGGCACCTGTACTCTCTCATGCATCATTTTTTCTCTCTCTCATTTATTCATTTTATCTCATTTACTTACTCCTGACCCTACATTAAGACTACAAATATTTTAAGGTAAGTAATGAGTGAACTGTATATACATTTTATCGCTCCGGGATGCTTAAATGTAATAGAAATTATGTGTAGGTGGTTGGCCTGGTATGGTAGCCCCCCGGGTGACTACCATACATACCACAATTTTATTTTTTACAATAAATACTACTCAACTCACCCCAATTTTAAGGTAAGTAATGAGTGAACTGTATATACATTTTTTCACTCTGGGGTGCTTAACCCTTTGAGGGTTTTCGTCGTACTAGACGTTTTACGCGTAGGGGTTTTTGACGTACTAGTACGCATAAATTCTAGCGGCCCCAAATCTAGTGGGAGAAAGCTGGTAGGCCTTCATATGAAAGAATGGGTCTATGTGTCAGTGTGCACAGTCTAAAAAAAATCCTGCAGCAAACAGTGCATAATGAGAAAAAAAAAACTTTGACCATTTTTTGGAATAAATCACGACTTTGCAGTGTATTTTCGTATGGTATTTATTGTTGTATTCTAGTTTTTCTTGGTCCATTTTATAGAATGGAAGACATATTACAGAAATTGAGATGATTTTGGCTGGTTTTACAAAGAAAGGTGCCTTGAAATTGAGCCAAAATAGCAGAAATGTTTTGATTTTTACCAAACTTCAAAAGTAAACAAATCGTGCCAAGCGTGCAATACACGTCAACTGGTGAGTCTAATATTCTTTCACAAGTGCACCAATAATATTTTATACCATTTTTTACACTAATGCAGTAGTCTGCCCTAACAGTAAAATCTTATATTTTTTGTGAGACCCAAAAATTCAAAATGGGAAAACAAAAGAAATAAGAGGGGCCTTGAGACGTGACTAATAACTAGAGAAATGTCATTTTAAATGCCAGGAATGTCTTTCTTGTTTATTGGACCCTATTCGGAAATTGGCATCTTTTGAAATTTGTATGAAATTGGCAAAATTTCTAAATTCTGACCACTGTACTGGATAGTTGAATTTCATAAATGGGTAGTTTCTTGCACCATTCGATAGAAAAAATGGAGTTCTAGCGAAATATTCAGTTTTTTGTCGACTAGGGACAGCGAAATTGGCCGAAAATTTGGGGGTCAAAGTGGGCAAAATCGCCGATCGTAAACACGCCGGACCGCTAACTTTGCGAGAGCATAATCTCAAGTTTTCTATCAAATTTCAAACTTTTGGGGTCTTTATGATCGGGAAAAGATTTTTTTATCTTTTCATAAGAGAAAATAATTTTTTTTTTTTAAAAATTTTGGCCCCACCCTGGAAACGACCCTGAACCCTCAAAGGGTTAAATATCATAGAATTGTATGTGTGGGTGGGTGGCCTGGTATGGTAGCCTGGCTGACTACCATACATACCACACTTGATTTCTTACAATAAATCTACTTTCCACCCTAGATTAAACTAAAATATTTTTTAAGGTTGGAATAGATCTGCTATGAATTTATTTTTCAAAGATTTTAGAGCGAGCAGAGGTAAGTTAGATAGTGGTCTTTAGTTATTCAAGTCTGTTTGATCTTCTCCTTTTGTGGATTGGGGGTGACCCCTCGCTATTTTGAGAATTTGATTGGGAAGGTGGAGGATTCGATGGATTTGTTTAGCGTGTTGGAATAATTGGTAACAGTTCTTGAGAAGCTTTTTTTGTACATAAGTGGTAAATTATTTATATTGCCTTCTTTTTAAGGGATTGTTGAAATGAAGACAGAGACTTCTGTTGGGTTGGATGGAAGCTAGGAATAGGTGGTATTCGGGTAGGTGCCCATGAGGTAGTTGAGGGACGGAGTTGTTTGAGCTGGGGATTGTGCTTGCATGATTCTTTCCTGTGGTTGGAGAAGAAAACATTGAGTCTGCTGTTCGTTGGTGGGAGTAGGGGTTCATCTTATTTTGATGATGCTGGACGTCACTTGCCTGTTTAATTTATTTATTTATTTATTTATTATTAATTTGAGACATGATACATAGATGTACCAAAAGAAATACAGTGGTTAAGTGTAACATGCCACAAAAGCCCCTTGTATGCAGACCATTATGGGCAGGCCTTAAATTAACTCAAAGATTAACCTTTTTTTTTAAGCAATGATATATTCAGATGGTAAAATTATAGTAACAAAAATAACAATTAAGCACAATTGAGTATTTCAATAGACAGGGGTTGTAGTTTTGATGAGTTGCTGTGCATTCAGTAGAATGGATGATTCTGTTAGGTAATGTTATTAAAAAAAAACAAAAAGTTTGATAGGGTCACAGGTAAAACATTTTGAGATACCAACTATTCAGTATTTATTAGTTGTGGGTGAGTAAGTGATTTTT
Organism: Cherax quadricarinatus; assembly: GCF_026875155.1. Taxonomy (NCBI): domain Eukaryota; kingdom Metazoa; phylum Arthropoda; class Malacostraca; order Decapoda; family Parastacidae; genus Cherax; species Cherax quadricarinatus. The sequence goes on along the minus strand of NW_026509587.1, from coordinate 20,619 downwards.
AAGAAGAGACTTGACTTTCTTAAAACAGACAGTGTTTCTTTTATATTCACAGGTTAATGAATTCAGATTTTTGGGCCCTTTTATGTGCATTGAGTTTTTGCATAGTGTGAATGGCACGAGGAACATCAAGAGTGAATCTGTGCCTTGTGTTATGGTCATGTGTTCTGTTGAAGTTGGTAAGGAGAACGTTTTTGAGGGGAGGGTTTATATCGAAGTTAAGTGTTCTTTGCTATGTAGTAGGTACAATAATATGTATGGATGTTTTGTATAGTGGTAGTAGGTTTGAATTTTGAAGATTGGTGGAAGTGGTGCTGCCTTGTAGTGGGAATTTGTTATCATTCTGACAGCAGCCTTTTGTTGGGTAATTAATGGTTCTGAGATGGTTTATTGTTGTTGAGCCCAATGCACAAATTCCATAGGTGAGATAGGGAGTATAATAAAGTGAGTACAATAGGGCAGGAGGACTGACTGTGGAACATTTAGTACCGTTATCTTTGATAGGTCTTGCTACGGTCCTTGGAAATTTTCTTGGAAATTTGTTGTACATGTGTTTTGAATTGAAAGTTGAGTCTAATATCAAGGTGGGATTCCTAAGAATTTTCCCTACTGGGAGCTTTGTGTTAGGATGATCCTCTTATCATTATGTTAAGAGAGGACATTTCGTAGTTTCTGTTCCAAATGAAATGAAAGTAAGTTTTGTCAGTGTTGAGAGTAAGTTGTTTGTCATCATGCAGGTGTATTTTCTGTAATTCGGTATTCACAGTATTGGCTAGATGACTGTGCTTGGGTGTGAGAAAGACGTAATGTAGTGTCATCTGCAAATAGTGTGGGTTTGAGTAGTTGCATGCATTTGGTAGGTAATTTATGTAAACGAGAAAGAGAAGAGGGCCAAGGACACTTTCCCTGGGGGACACCATTGTAATTGCTGTGCGGAAGAGTTTGCTCTCATTTGTGTACACATATTGGCATTATGTTGATGAGGTATGACTTAAGGTGTTGAGGGAGTGATCCCCTCTATACATAGTGCGACAATTTTATGTGGAGCAAATCATGTTCAACTGTATCAAAGTTATGTAAATCAATGAAGATCCCAGTGGGACTTTTTTTTCTCTAGTGCAGTGTATATTTGTTCTTGCATGTTGTATAATAGCCATCCATTCATATTTTTATTAGGCCTGAACCAAAACTGACAGGGGTTTTGAGTATGCTGTGGGAGAAGAGGGTAGGAATAGATTCGCTTATGAATTAATTTTTTTCGAAGATTTTAGAGAGAGGTGTAAGTTGAATATTGGCCTATAGTTTATTCAAGTCTGTTTGGGTCTCCTCCCTTTTATGGATCGGGGTTGACCTTGCCTAGTTTGAGAACTGTAGGGAAAGGTAGAGGTAAGATGGATTTGTTGAAGTGTTGAATGATTGGTGACAGCACTTTGCTGACATTTTTAAGTATAAAAGGAGGGTGGTAAGTTATTTAATTCTCCTGTCTTGTTTTTTTAGTGTGTTGATAATAAGGGAGTTCTGTTGGGTTGGTCGGAGCTAGGATCAGTGTTGTTTGGGTAGTTGCCGTGAGGTAGTCATTGGGTGGCGGTATTGAGCTTGGGATTTTATTGGCAAGGTTTTTCTTTCCAATGGTGGTGGAGGAAGAATTCATTGATTCGTTTGCTGTTTCAGTTGGTGGGAGTTGGGGCTCATCTGGTTGTGTTTAGGTTCAGTTGGGCTATTTCCTGATATCTTTTTTGTTCCTAGAATTTTGATAGGGTTTTTCAGGTTTTTTTAAATCACTTTTAAGTTGGATAATCTGTTTTCATAATACAATTTTTTAGCCCTCTTACCTGGATGGTTAGGACTGATGAGTAACGTTTTGTTTGGTCTCTGGTTATGTGGACCTTCTGTAATTGTTTTTCGTTTATAGGTGCTTTGTAATTATCAGGATATTTCAGGATGCTGGGTGTTAGCACAGGGACTGTTCAGTCTATTAGCTGTCTTCTGTTTAGTTTTTTTAGGGCAGCAGTGGGGTTATATAGGTGTTGGGTCTCTTTTTTAGAAAAATATTAATACATTCGTAAATATCTGTATAGATTTTTAGCTATGTGTTGTCCAGTCACTGTTTGTCATGCTGTGTGATGTTCTAAATGGCTGCCTATTATGAAGTATGAAAGAGCACTTTAGTAGTGTCTTGGGGTATTTGCCTAGATTAGTATGAGGAAGTAGGGTAGTGGTTGTGGTATTATCTATGGATTATGCCTGATTATAAAAGGAGAGGTTATGGTGTAGGTCCAGATGTGGTTCTAGTAGGGAAACACTAGTCTCTGAATACTTGTTGGTTTTGTTATGTGGGTAGCAAAAGCAGATACTCACAGTGTTTTGTGATTCAGTAACTGTGGAAAATACCGTATATATTTTCAAGAATTACAGAAGTTATATTGTAAATAGATGGCCATACTGTATTTAAAATATTTATTTCATAAAAATGGGAAATTTTTGCAACCTGCGCAGAAGGACACTCGCATTGTTTGTTTGAATTGAACAGAAAATTAGTGTAATGGGATCGAATTTTCGTGCCTCTAGAGGTAAAATTGAGGTTGACACCTCTCAAATAGGAGGCGAATGTTGGTATGTGATTCCTGCATAACTTGAGGATATCAGGCGCTGGCAAGACAGCCTCCAGGAACTCTGATATCGTCTCAGAGAAATAAGTGGGGGAACATGCATCTCAAAACCACATCACCTTTCAAGGTACCTTGATGTAGGTGAAAGACTCTTGATCTAAGGAATTGGAGCTACCCTCTGCTTTCTTTGATCAGATATCATTGTCTCCCATTCCCAAGACGTTATATGACACTCACACGAGTAACGTTTCCCTGAGAATATAATAATAGTCAAAACCATATTAATCATTTTCATCCACAAAACCTCCATCCATGCCTTTTCATTGTAAGCCACACTCACTGCCATAACTTTGTAATCACATTCTATCAATATCCCTGTTTGGATACCAGTTCTGTCCTCCTAACATTTCTCACCTTTTCTATGTAATACTTAATAACCCTTACAAGTTTAGTGCTTTCTGTGAATGTAATAATGTATTTACATTCCACCAGTAGCAAACCCCCTTCACTAAATTCATCACTAAGCCCCACTTGCTCACACACCCCTACATCTTTACCTCCCTCTCATTCTTCCTCTCTTGTCAGGTCTTGCATAATTCTTTCACCCACTGGCCTGTTTCCTTCCATAAACACTCCCACTACCCATTCCCTTCTCCATACCTTCACTAAAGATGGCTATTGTAACTTCAGATAGGTAATCATAAATAGGCAATCCTTGATGGGAAAGTGGAGAAGAATCCTTCCTCTATAAGTCATGCGTGTTCATGTGAGTTGACTAAAATCTGGGTGCAAGGGCTAGTTCCCTTTCTCTATAAATTACCTAAATTGATAACAGAAGAGACCTCATGAAACTCATTTCTTCTTTTTCGGGGTCACACCTGCCTTGTGGAAGACAACCGGTGTTGTAAGAAAAAAAAAAATTAGTCCACTCACACAATAAGCTTACTGTATATCACACTTAAATGCACTTGTTATGGCTCGTAATAAGAGTTTAGTCCTACATTTATGCAGGCTGAATTAATTCCACTGTAGCTTATTTCTGTGCCTATTTCCTTAATATTTTTGCATCCTGGTACAATGCTCCATCTATTGTAATATGGCAGGTCTACAATTACTGCCAGCAGAAATAGTCAGTGGATTGAAAGTAAAGGAACTTTTATAATCAAGTCCACCGTGTCATGATTAGGGTTCAAACCTCCTTACTAAGCAAGTGTGCTGGTCGTGTGCACACCAAATTACTTAACAAAATTATTTACTTAGTGGGCTTTAATCATCAATTTAATACATTCAGTTTAAATTATGCAACATTAATTTTCAACTGTATTTTAAAGATTGTCTAAAGGTGTATTGGGCATGCTAAATTTCTAAATTATAAAACAAAATTATATCAGTGCAATGTAGTTATCTTTTTCAGGTTATATGCTATGTATTTCTGTATTGAAATGGGTCATAATTTGTACTTAATAGACACTGTGTATTTGGAATAGTTTACTTATTATATTTAATTTTATTGATTAATAATTGGATTTATAGAGAGTGCTTTAGCATTAATAAATACTGACATTTCTGTGCAAAGATATGTTGACAACTTGAAATTGATGATTCTCCTTCCAGTGAAAAATTGTTACTTAATCTGTTTTATAAAAAGCAGTTGGCTTCTTTCTGTTATATATAAATTATTGTATATTTTGGCTATTGCATTTCTGTTCATATGCCAATAATTTTTTGTTTCCCAGAAAGTGTTCTTTGCTCTTATTATATAAAAGTGAAGCTACAACAAACCAATTTGTAGTCACCCTATTCTTAACTGGAGGGGGGGATGGCTGGATCAAAGGATCTGTAGTATTTTTACCTTCCTCGTGTGAAATCTGATCTCTTTTTGCCCCACGGCCAGTGTGAATCATTATGCATTGTAGCACTTCCCACATGAATATAATAGCAATATTATTACATTCATGGGAGCACCAATTCCATAAGGGTCATTACAGTGCCTGAGGGTATTCAGGCTTGATTCAAAGAATTGGGAACGCACAAGGTCCAATTACGTAGATCAGGAGCCTCTCCCTTGAGGGAAGAGAGAGCATTAATAATTCTCTTATCCCTAGTTGTTTTTTATTTAATCCATCCTAACCTCCGTCCACTGCATATTGGTGCCACTACATCATGAAAAAGTTTTCTTCCGTGATTTCTGTGTGTTTTCTTCTGACAATCTCTTTAAGGACTGGACACACAATGATTTTCTTTAATGTCATTGATTTGGAATACATCGGCTGTTAGTTTCCCTTCTTCCTTGTGTATCGATGTTTTATCCCTCATTACCCACCCTGCCTTGGTGGGGAAACAGCCAATGTGGTAATAAATTAATTGCCAAACTAACTCTCTCTCAAATGTCTTTTTCACATTGCTATATAACTCAAAATAATTTTTGTGCTTTCAGACTTTCTTTGAATAAATAATAATTTGGGTTCCACTCCTTCATGGTATGTGTTTGGATAAGTTGAGGGCTATTGTTACAAGGAATTGGACGCTGTTCTTTTTCCTTGGATTAAGTTTGATTTTCTCCCACTTTCCAGGCACTCTATGCTCCCCTCAGGTTTAGCCCTTTTCCATGTTAATACTGTAATAATAATTAAGATTCTATACTCTGTATGTCTATTTCCTTACCCTGCCTGTTTTTTTCCAAAATTTTAATGGCTGTAGTTTACCTGTGTAGCAATTTTGGTTTTTCTTTTGAACAAGCAGGAAAAGTTCAGCTCCCCCACTTTCTTTTCTGCCTATTTCCAGAGGCATCGCTAGTAGGGTTGCGATGTCAACCAGGGTGGCATCTTTGGTGTCACCCCCATGAAATCCAAGGGTTGGGGAGATAGGGTTAAGTAAACTCAGTTTTTAATCTTGCTGTTATGCCCAGTAGTGACTAATGTTTAGCAATGAGAATGTTTAAGGGCCATAAACTGTACTTTACTAATGATAAAATAAATTATCATTGTCTTATTTGAGGAAACAAATCACATACCACTTTGAGCCATAGGACAGATCCTCAGTTATTCATCTTCAAACAATGAAAAAAAAACTTTGAAAGATAAAAGAAAAACACTAGTCGATTTCACCTGAGACAGGGGATAAAATCCTCAAAGAATCTAAATGTTTTTATTTCCTTGCTTTCAATCCTGCAAAATTCATCTATACATCATCAAAATCAATGATTTTTCTATATCGGCCTATTTGTAACTCTGTAATTTTAATAGGTTATATAGAAATGAAGGATTTTTCTCTTGGTTGCTGCAGCAAGGTTTTAGTTATTAGTTGCTACCCTTCTTTACAGGCTCTATGGTGTCGCCCTAATTGGTGTCACCGGGGTGGGGCCTAACCCCCTCCTTACGACGCACAGCTTAATTCCTTTTGTGATTCAAGAATTGTGAGGCATTGGGAAGGGCAAGTTTTCCTTTCTCTGAGCCTTCAGTGGTGGAGGCGGGATGTTAATGTACGTTCAGTGTGGTCTTGTATCCTAACCAATGCTGAAGTACTGTTGCGGCGCTATTGATGTTAGCAAAGAGCCTTAATTTTAGAACATTACGGCTACCATTCATTTCTTAATGTAATACCAGATTTTCTCTCATTATCAGTGATGTTTGACTTTACAGGTTTTAGTGCTTTGACATAGAAATAATATCACACTAATCATTTCTGAAAGTCTGTGCGCTTTAATTCTAGTAAAGCCTATGTTACCAGGTGGTCTTTCATCTGTGTCATTGGAGTTTTTTCCTCCACTTTCAGAGGCGTGCATATAGGACTACAGGTTTTAGGGCTTCTTGCTTGTCCTTTTCTAGAATGTTTTTGCTACTATAGTAGTCTTTCCAGTTTTCATTATTTCTAACTTTTCAGTATAGATTTGTAGTTTTGCTTTATTTGCTTGTTCATGGTAGCTACCCCTATTTTGGTATATCATAAGATTTTAATGAAGTCATTCTTTTCCTGTTATCCTCTCTCTCTATGGGTCTGTATCAATTCCCGTTCTGTGCAGAATTTATTTATAGCTTCTTTCTCAGTTACAGTTTGATGGGTGTGGGAAAAACCTTGCATTTAAGTTTTTCTTTTAGGTTTGGCAAGTTAGTGCTCTGTGCTGGTGCCTAAATATTCAGAGAGAGGTTTATGTATGTGGTCTGTAGGACTGAATAATTCCTTTTTCGGCTTCTTAAAAGCGTTTTTTAAATTTGCCCGTCAGAAGTACATGCTGATGCTATTATGTATTTGTATGTAGAATGTTAAGGTAGTAGGTTGGTAGACAGCAACAGCCCAGGGGAGGTACTACCGTATGCCAATGTGAGTGTTAAAACGAAAGCCTGTAATTTTTGTTTTAAGGATGGTAGGAGTGTGGTGTCCTTTTTTTCTGTCTCGATGAACAGCAAGATTTCAGGGGTACGTCTTGCTACTTCTAAATTACACTAGGTCACACTACACATACATGTACAAGCAGATATATCATCACACCCCTCTGGGTTTTTTTATTTTCTTTCTTGTTCTTTTTCTTGTTTATTTCCTCTTATCTCCATGGGGAAGTGAACAGAATTCTTCCTCCGTATGCCTACTGCGTGTTGTAAGAGGCATCTAAAATGCCGGGAGCAAGGGGCTAGTAACCTCTTCTCTTGTTTATTATTACTAAATGTAAAAGGAGAAACTTTCGTTTTTTCCTTTTGGGCCACCCCGCCTCGTGGGATACAGACCGGTGTGTTGGAAAGACATGAAAGATGTTGAATGATGTGTATATATATTATGAAAAAGAGTTACCAAGCTCTCATTACTTGAAGAATGGGAGCTAGAGAATTCTATGTAAAGTCACCAAAAATCTCACACCTTACACTTGGGGAGTTTCCCTCTGTTCTGGACCATGTTCAAGTACAATGAGGAATTGTTAGATTCATCGGTATGTGGACTATTTTTAGTTCTGTTTGTAAAGATAATTAGAAATACTAAAATTTCTCTGTAGCCATAATATAGTAGTTACAGTGCATGGTCCTGAGCATAATTTTATTATGAAATGTTTCCTCAGGGATTCTACCAAATTTTTTCCTCTCAAGGGAGGAGTTTTGATGCTAGAGGGTTTGATCCATGGAATTGGGCATATTCTTTCCTTGAATCAAATCTGACTTGCCACCCATTTCCCCCAATGTGCTGTATGACTCATGTGGGTTTATCATTATCTTTATCATAATAATAATGATAATAATATAATAATAAAAAACATATCCTTTACAGTTATGGGATTTAGTTTTTCTGAAACCTAATATTGTATAAAAGTCGGGATTCAAACTTTAACTGCCATTAATATTTTGGTATGATTGAGACATTGAGGAAATGCACCATGGCCCCTCCTGAGTATGTTTTAATTTTATACATATGTGATTTTTCAAGTATTGACAAAAAAAAATAATTTACTGCTGTATGTTTAACAGCTACAATCTATGAAGCAACCAATATTTTCCTTAAAAACTGCTTCTTTTCTGATCTCTTTCTAATTCTGGACCAAAATTAGCCTTGTAACCTAACCTAACCTTGCTAAAATTTATATAAATTGGTATAGTTAATTTCACCCGGCATATGTTAAGCTGCTAAATTTAGTCATATTGTTAAGAAGTACAGTGAAATTTAATTTTTAATTTGTTATTATGTGTAATTGCACTGATGTTCACAGTAATCTTCACTTTGTATGACAGGTCTTCAAATTATGGCAAAAACTGCATGAAATTACTATTATTGTACAAAAATTTGTAGACAGACCTTTATTAAACAATGATTATTGTACATGCTATTGATGTACTGTGGACCCCCGGTTAACGGTTTTAAATCCGTGCACAAGAGGGGTAATTGTTATGCGAAATATCGTTTGTGAATGAATTTCCCCTTAGAAATAATGGAAATAAAATTAAATCCGTGCAAGACACCAAAAGTATGTAAAACAAAAAAAAAAAAATTTTACACATGAAATTTACATTTTCCCACAACAAAGAGAAGGATACATGCACAATAGTAGGAGTAGTACATGCACAGTTATATATTGTGCAAGTGACTATTCTACTAAATGAAGAATAAATGACACTTACCTTTATTGATGAATGGCAGCATGATGATGAGACACTGGTCTGGGGTGCTTTTTTCCTCCTGAGTACTGTAGGTCCTGTTTTGGATTTTCTTTCCAGAACAGGCTTTCACACTGTGTATGCCACTACGATTCTTAAATCTCTCCTCAAACCAACCTTTGCTTGCTTTAAATTCACCAATTGAGCTCTAGTTCCAGGCATTTTTCCTGTTCACCTGGGTGTTAGTCGATTGTGTGGGTTGATACTGGTGAGACAAGATTAAGGGACCCCAATGGAATAAGTTAGAAAGTCTTCGATGTATGACACTGACTTTTTTTGGGTTATCCTGGGTGGCAATCCTCTGGGGTTAATTTTTCTTGGTATTCTCAATATAAGCCACACAACAACGGTGCTACAGCAGCAGCAGCAGATGACAGTGCAGGCAGCAGCAGCAGCTGAACAGTGCAGCAGCAGCATGCAGAAGCAGCTGTACACACCCAATAGTAGCGATGGTGATTGGGGTTTATTATACACACTGCCAGCTCGTTGTTTAGAGACATGCACGCACTTTCTACTTATCAATGATCATTTTTTCATCTCTATTGTAATTCTACCCTTATTGCTGTAAGGGTTGGCACTATGAAGCTTTCTTGGGGCCCATGGTCACTTATTCAGAGAAAAAGCACCGAAAACACTGTAATAATACGGAAATATTTCCGATTGTATTGTTGGATGTTACCGCGGAGGCTGGTGGTAAACAATGCACCGGCGGACATGTGAGCGTGGATCAGGCCGCACATTGGACGGCGTCTCGGACGAAAATCGGTAAGCGGGGGTTTTTAAGCGGTATGTGACGGCAAAATTTTTGCAATTAAAGTAAGCGGGCTATGCGAAAAATAATCGCTATGTGATGCATCGTTATGCGGGGGTCACTGTATTCCTTTTCAATATTATAATTGTCCTGTTCCTGTGTCATGACTTTCCAACTAAAATTCACATTTTTAGCTTAGTGCTTAGTTTTGATGTAATAATAATAGTAATGAATATATTAATCATATTTTATTATTTTTAGTTAAAACTAAGTATATTTCTCTTTCAATTATTGATTTTTTTCTTTCAATTATTTTTTTTATTTTTCTCATTCAATTAATTATTGATTTCTAATTTAAAAATTTCAGTCAAGTCATCCTGGTTACTATATCAAATTTTCTTTTTTATATTGTCTGGCTTGCACTCTAGTTTCGTGTGAGATACAAGGTTAGTTAACTTTAACAAAACGTGTTGTGGAATCACCAACTACTATCTGTTCAGTGCGATTGTTACCAAGTAAATTAAAAAGCATTAGCTTTACCTTCAAAATGATGTTTATTCTCCTTTTTGTATGTTCTAAGTTATAAGTGCCTATAGTGAATTCAAAATTTTTTATTTTTTGAACTCCTTCACAGTTTGTTTAGAGTATGAATTATGATACAACTACAGCTTTGACAAGTGCTTGAGGATATGTGAGGACTTTTCCAGGGATGTTCTTGGAGGTGTGTATTACCAGTTAATGGGTCATTCTTTTGAGGTGACAGGCTTGAGTATCAAGAGCCTGACTAAAACAACAGAAACTATTGTTTGTTCTCAATAATATAGATTTTTCCCCCTGTGCTTTTGTCAACGTTTGATGTGGCCATATTGTCGTGACTTAGAGTTTTTTGGGGTATGCTTTGGTCTACACCAAATAAATATAGAATACTGATTCTGCTGTCAGTGTTGTCATCATTACTGTTGCAGGAAGCCATTGATAATACACTGCAGTTGGTGCCCAGTGTCATGAATGTGCTGCTAATTCACTGTTCTATTGCTGTTGTTGGTGTCCATAGCTCGATTGGCCAGATCACTCTGGCTCACACACTGGAAGGTCCATGGTTCAATCCTGGTATGGGTGGAAACATTAATTTGAGTTTCTTAAGTCACTTGTCTTGCCCTGTTTCCTCTCAGTAAAAATGATTACCTGGGAGTTTGTTGACTGGTCGTGGGTTCATCTGGGAACAAAATTCACATAATTTGCAGGGAAATGCTCTAAACATAACAAGGGGCATTTCCTATATAATAGTTTGTCATTGATGTCAGCTAGGCACTGTATACTTGTACATGTACTTGATAGATATAAAAGATGATAGTATTTTTTTCAACATGTTGGCTGTCTTCCACTGATGCAGGGATGACCCAAAAAGTAAGAACACTTTCCCCATCATTTAATAACCACTGTCTTTGCGAGGTGCCCAGATATGGCGTTTAGATGTCACTCCAAACAGCCAGTATGTAAATCAAACTCCACCTCCAGGGACGCGAAGTCTGGCTAACCGGTTTTCCTGATCCCTTCACAAATATACCCTGCGTCGCACTCCAACAGCTCGTCAGGTCCAAAACCATTGTCTCATTCACATGCCTGGTTGCTGGATAGATACCCTGGCACACTAACCTCTTTTACCCCACTCCATCCTTTTCTAGGATGTCTCCTACCCCCTCTTCCCCTCACTAAGTTTATACACCCTCAAATCATTCTATTTTGCCTCCATCCTCTGTAAATGACCAAAACACCTCGATAACCATCTCTTTAGCCCTCTGAATAATACCTTTTTGTAACTCCACCACCTAATTTCCACAATACAAATTCTCTGCATAATATTTACACTACACATTGCCCTTAGACTTGACATCTCCATTGCCTCCAACCTCCTCTTCACTGACAGCATTTCACAACCCATGTTCAAACCCATATAAGAAATGTTGGTACCATTATACTCTTGTATTTACATTCTTTGCCCTACATGTATAATGTTTTATGTTCTCCACAGTTAACTCAGTGCACAACTCATTTTTTTCCTTCATCAGTTCTATGTTTAACCACGTTCTTCATAAACTAGCTGCTGGCAAATCTACTCCAAATTATCTGAACACATATTCACTTCTTCCATACTCTCTCCCTCTAATGTGATATCAAATTTTTCTTTACCTCCTTAATTGATACCCTCATCACCTTACTGTTATCTATGTTCACTTTTAACTTTCTTTCTTTGAAAACCCTCCCAACTCGTCCATTAACCTTCGCATCTTCTCTAGAAATCTACCAACAGCACTAGTATCATCCTTGTTCATTGCAGTCTGCTCTCACTATTACCTCTAATTCTTTCCATAATACCCTACCATAAGGTCATAAAATCATAACTACACAATTCAGTCCTAAGCCATGTTTTTACAGACAAGTATTGTATTTTCCAATGTTTCATCATTGGTGCAGACACACATGATTTCTTAACAATTCTGATTTACTATGCTAATATGATTTATACCTTTCTGCCGATATCACCCCACAACACGCCATGAAGTACTATATAACATAATTAGTGTGACATTTTTCACATTTTGGTACAGTTTAGAGATTCCTTTATCAAAATTCCAAACTCCTAAAAACCTCTAAAATCTGAAATTTTTCGAGTGATTGGACATTACATGCCACAAATGGATCATTCAGTTATTGTCATCAGCAGTTACTCACTGATTATTACAGCATGTTTTGTGTGGGTGATATTGCCGAAATGTTAAAAAAGGTCTATGAGTATTGTGAAAAGGAATAGAAGAGCATTTTTGTTCATGTATTATCACAGAAAGTCAGGCTGTTGAAAAAAACTTGACAGTGCGCATAGTTGTGAAACATTGACCTGAGCGGTCTGGTGCCTGGAACCAACCACTATCTACACCTAAAGAACAGAAAGGACAAATTGTTGTCTGAAGTTCAGCTGCTGAAAGGATGAAAACAGAATTAAATGAATATAGAAAAATATTGCATAGAGGGAAAATGAGGGATCTTGATCAGTATTGATGAACTGATTGGTCAGCATCGGAAGTGAGCATATGCAGCTTAGTTGTAGTGTCTGGACATACATTTATCTTATTTTTGTAAGAAGTGATCATAGTTTTTCTTTTTTTTGAGGCACAGTATCGTGTACGTACAGTCAGTGTTTAGAATTTAGGTCCATCAACCAAGCTGTCCCATTTTATGCATGCAAATAATACAAATATTTGAAAATCTGAAAAAATCTGAATCCAAAAATCTCTCCAGTCCTAAGCATTTCAAAATAAAGGATACCAATTTTGTGGACACGGGGGTACATCAAAAACTGATGTTATTATTATTATGTTAAACACACTGGCCGATTCCCACCATGGCAGGGTGGCCGAAAAGAAAAACTTTTCAACCATCATTCGCTCCATCACTGTCTTGCAGAAAGGGTGCTTTACACTACAGTTTTTAAACTGCCAACATTAACACCCCTCGTCAGAGTGCAGGCAATGTACTTCCAACTCCAGGACTCAAGTCGGCCTGCCGGTTTTCCGAATCCCTTCATAAATGTCACTTTGCTCACACTCCAACACACGTCAAGTAATTAAAAAACCCATTTGTCTCCATTCACTCTATCAGAACTCGTCAACGCATGCCCGCTGGAAGTCCAAGCCCTAGCCAACACAAAACCACCTTTACCCCCTCCTCCAACCTTTCTAGGCGGAACCCTATCCCGCCTCCTTCCACTACAGATGATACACTCTTGAAAGTCATTCTGTTTCGTCCATTCTCTCTACATGTTCCGAACCCCTCAACAACCCTTCCTCAGCACTATGGACAAACAGTTTTGCAATCCCGCACCTCCTCTAACCTTCCAAACTACGAATTCTCTGCATTATTTTCACACCACACATTGTCTCAGACATGGACATCTCCCCTGCCTCATCCTTCTCCTTGCTGCAACATTCATAACCTTGCTCACCCCATACAGGAGCATTGGGTTTAAAACTATACTCTCATAGATTCCCCTCATTTGCTTCCAGAAGGGACAAAGTTCTTTGTCTCCACAGACTCCTAGGTGCACCGCTACTTAGGTGTCTTGTGATGTGTCTTGTGTTATAGTCATGCGTTCTGTTAGGGTTGGTAGGACGAGTTTGAGTGAAGGGTTTATGTTTGAGTGTGTGTAGGTGTTCTATGTTTTGTAGTAGGCGCAAGAATAAGTATGGATGTTCTTAGGTGAGTAGTTTAGGACTTTTGAATATTGGTGCTGTATGCTCTCTTGAGTGGAATTTGTTTCATTCTGACTGCAGCCTTATACTGGGGTTATTCAGTGGTCTTAGTTTTTATTTAATGTTGTTGCTCCCCATGCACAAATTCCATAGCGTGAGGTTAAGGGTAGATAAATGGTGAGTGATACAGTGCATGGAGAGGTGATTGTCGAACATAGTACCGTATCTTTGATAGTAGGCCTACTGTCTTAGAGATTTTCTTGAAATTTGTGTATATGGGTCTGGAATTTAGGCCTGTTGTCCAGGTGGTATTCCTAGGAATTTTCCCTATGTGATCTTGTGATGTGTATCGTTTAGCGTTATGTTAAGTTTGTGTGGGGTTGTGTTGGGTGATTGGAACATTGTGGCTCTGTTTCTCAAACTGAATGAAATAGGTTTTTTCAGTATTCTGTGTTTTGTAAGCTTGTTAGTCATATCCAAGTAGATATTTTTGCAAATTCAGCATTAACAGTGTTGGCCAGTATTGACTGGGTTTGGGTGAGAGAAGATGTATGTTGTGTATCTGCAAATAATATGGAGTTTTGAGTAGTGATGCATTCGGTTCGTAGGTCACTGATGATTAAATGAGAAAGAGGAGAGGGCCAAGGACACACTTCCTTTGTGGGACCCCAACTTGTAATTAGTTGTGTGGAAGAGTTAGCTCATTTGTGTACACTATTGGCTTCTGAATTTCTAAGGTATGACTTTAGGTAGTTGAAGGAGTGCCCTCTATACCCTAGTGTGTTAATTTTATATGCACCAAATCATGGTCGACTCTGTATTATAAAAAGCTATACGCAAATCAATGAAGATATCCCAGCAGGACTTTTTTTTTCTCTAAGAGCGGTGTAAAGTGGACCCCTGAGTTTCGTGATTAATCCATTCCAGAGAGCCTGCCGAAGGTCGAAATTCACGAAATCGAAAACAATTTTCCCCATAAGAAATAATGGAAATAAAATTAATCCGTCCAGACACCCAAAAATATTAAAATAAAATATTTTTTTCAAATTAAATAAAGATTTACATATTGAAAAAACAATCAGAAATCCAAAATCATGCATTTAAAATAAATAATAATAACATTAATACTTACCTTTACTGAAGAACTTCTGGGTGGATGGGAAGATGGGAGGAGGTGATAGGGGAGGGAGGTACACTACTGTTTGGATGGAGAATCTCCTGCCATTAGGGACTTTAGGTTGCAAGTCCTTTCTGGGGTTACTTCTCTTTTCTTTTTAATGCCACTGGGAAACAACTGGAGAGTCACCTGGACCTCTGGCGCACAAAATATCTATCAGAGAGGTCTTTTTTGGCGTTTCTTTAAGATTTTCCTGAAGTGGGACACAAACATGTTATTGTATCATGTTGCAGGATCAGCTTGTTTCAGCTTGGTCAGGGTAATACTTTTCAACAAAACTTTGCAACTCATTCACATTCCACACATGTCCTTACTCACGGAAGAAAAGGCACCTCATCCACCACCTCTTCCTCCTCCTCTGAAGCAAGTTCCTCGGCTGTGGTTGATGCTGTTCCAGTTGACGCTCTTGCAGTTGTCAGTGTTAGTCTTCCCTGTGGTCCTCCTCCAATCGCCGAAGGTCGAATTTCGCGAAAGTGAGGGGTCCACTGTATATTAGTTCTAGAAAGTGTTTAATTGCAATATTAGTTGCTTTTATTAGTACTGATCCAAACTGAGAGGGGTACGAGTATGTTTGAGAGTCAAGGTTGGAATAGATCTGCTATGAATTTATTTTTCAAAGATTTTAGAGCGAGCAGAGGTAAGTTAGATAGTGGTCTTTAGTTATTCAAGTCTGTTTGATCTTCTCCTTTTGTGGATTGGGGGTGACCCCTCGCTATTTTGAGAATTTGATTGGGAAGGTGGAGGATTCGATGGATTTGTTTAGCGTGTTGGAATAATTGGTAACAGTTCTTGAGAAGCTTTTTTTGTACATAAGTGGTAAATTATTTATATTGCCTTCTTTTTAAGGGATTGTTGAAATGAAGACAGAGACTTCTGTTGGGTTGGATGGAAGCTAGGAATAGGTGGTATTCGGGTAGGTGCCCATGAGGTAGTTGAGGGACGGAGTTGTTTGAGCTGGGGATTGTGCTTGCATGATTCTTTCCTGTGGTTGGAGAAGAAAACATTGAGTCTGCTGTTCGTTGGTGGGAGTAGGGGTTCATCTTATTTTGATGATGCTGGACGTCACTTGCCTGTTTAATTTATTTATTTATTTATTTATTATTAATTTGAGACATGATACATAGATGTACCAAAAGAAATACAGTGGTTAAGTGTAACATGCCACAAAAGCCCCTTGTATGCAGACCATTATGGGCAGGCCTTAAATTAACTCAAAGATTAACCTTTTTTTTTAAGCAATGATATATTCAGATGGTAAAATTATAGTAACAAAAATAACAATTAAGCACAATTGAGTATTTCAATAGACAGGGGTTGTAGTTTTGATGAGTTGCTGTGCATTCAGTAGAATGGATGATTCTGTTAGGTAATGTTATTAAAAAAAAACAAAAAGTTTGATAGGGTCACAGGTAAAACATTTTGAGATACCAACTATTCAGTATTTATTAGTTGTGGGTGAGTAAGTGATTTTTAAGAAGAGACTTGACTTTCTTAAAACAGACAGTGTTTCTTTTATATTCACAGGTTAATGAATTCAGATTTTTGGGCCCTTTTATGTGCATTGAGTTTTTGCATAGTGTGAATGGCACGAGGAACATCAAGAGTGAATCTGTGCCTTGTGTTATGGTCATGTGTTCTGTTGAAGTTGGTAAGGAGAACGTTTTTGAGGGGAGGGTTTATATCGAAGTTAAGTGTTCTTTGCTATGTAGTAGGTACAATAATATGTATGGATGTTTTGTATAGTGGTAGTAGGTTTGAATTTTGAAGATTGGTGGAAGTGGTGCTGCCTTGTAGTGGGAATTTGTTATCATTCTGACAGCAGCCTTTTGTTGGGTAATTAATGGTTCTGAGATGGTTTATTGTTGTTGAGCCCAATGCACAAATTCCATAGGTGAGATAGGGAGTATAATAAAGTGAGTACAATAGGGCAGGAGGACTGACTGTGGAACATTTAGTACCGTTATCTTTGATAGGTCTTGCTACGGTCCTTGGAAATTTTCTTGGAAATTTGTTGTACATGTGTTTTGAATTGAAAGTTGAGTCTAATATCAAGGTGGGATTCCTAAGAATTTTCCCTACTGGGAGCTTTGTGTTAGGATGATCCTCTTATCATTATGTTAAGAGAGGACATTTCGTAGTTTCTGTTCCAAATGAAATGAAAGTAAGTTTTGTCAGTGTTGAGAGTAAGTTGTTTGTCATCATGCAGGTGTATTTTCTGTAATTCGGTATTCACAGTATTGGCTAGATGACTGTGCTTGGGTGTGAGAAAGACGTAATGTAGTGTCATCTGCAAATAGTGTGGGTTTGAGTAGTTGCATGCATTTGGTAGGTAATTTATGTAAACGAGAAAGAGAAGAGGGCCAAGGACACTTTCCCTGGGGGACACCATTGTAATTGCTGTGCGGAAGAGTTTGCTCTCATTTGTGTACACATATTGGCATTATGTTGATGAGGTATGACTTAAGGTGTTGAGGGAGTGATCCCCTCTATACATAGTGCGACAATTTTATGTGGAGCAAATCATGTTCAACTGTATCAAAGTTATGTAAATCAATGAAGATCCCAGTGGGACTTTTTTTTCTCTAGTGCAGTGTATATTTGTTCTTGCATGTTGTATAATAGCCATCCATTCATATTTTTATTAGGCCTGAACCAAAACTGACAGGGGTTTTGAGTATGCTGTGGGAGAAGAGGGTAGGAATAGATTCGCTTATGAATTAATTTTTTTCGAAGATTTTAGAGAGAGGTGTAAGTTGAATATTGGCCTATAGTTTATTCAAGTCTGTTTGGGTCTCCTCCCTTTTATGGATCGGGGTTGACCTTGCCTAGTTTGAGAACTGTAGGGAAAGGTAGAGGTAAGATGGATTTGTTGAAGTGTTGAATGATTGGTGACAGCACTTTGCTGACATTTTTAAGTATAAAAGGAGGGTGGTAAGTTATTTAATTCTCCTGTCTTGTTTTTTTAGTGTGTTGATAATAAGGGAGACTTCTGTTGGGTTGGTCGGAGCTAGGAACAGTGTGTTTGGGTAGTTGCCAGTGAGGTAGTCATTGGGTGGGGTATTTGAGCTTGGGATTTTATTGGCAAGGTTTTTTCCAATGGTGGAGAAGAAATCATTGAGTCTGTTTGCTGTTTCAGTTGGTGGGAGTTGGGGCTCATCTGGTTTTGTTAGTTCAGTTGGGCTATTTCCTGATATCTTTTTTGTTCCTAGAATTTCTGATAGGGTTTTTCAGGTTTTTTTAAATCACCTTTTAAGTTGGATAATCTGTTTTCATAATACAATTTTTTAGCCCCTCTTACCAGGCTGGTTAGGACTGATGAGTAACGTTTTGTTTGGTCTCTGGTTATGTGACCCATTCTGTACTGTTTTTCGTATAGGTGCTTTGTATTTATGGATTTCAGGATGCTGGGTGTTAGCCAGGGACTGTTCAGTCTCTTAGCTGTCATCTGTTTAGTTTTTTTAGGGCAGTGCTTGTTATAAGAGTGTTGGGTCTTTTTTAGAAAATTATTAATACATTCGTCAATATCTGTATAGATTTTTAGCTCAAGTGTGCCAGTCAATGTTTGTCATTGCTGTTGTGAAGTTATAAATGGCTGCCTCATTATGAAGTCTGAAAGTGACTTTAGTAGTGTCTTGGGGTAATTTGCCCAGATTTGGGTTTGAGGAAAGTAGGGTAGTGGTCTGTGGTTTTTATCTATGGGTTATGCCTGATTATAAAAAAGGGGGGATGGGTTTTAGGTCCCCGGTGTTGGGCCCTTTTAAAGGGGAAAAACTTTGTCTCTGTTAAATTTTTGTTTGGTTTTTTACGTTTTGGGAGCAAAAAAAAAAGCGTTACTTTAAGTGTTTGTGAATTCAGTAACTGTGGAAAAAAACCTTTTATTTTTTTCCCGAAATACAGTAGTTATTTGGAAATAGATGGCCATACTGTATTTTTTTAATAATTTTTTTTTCATAAAAAAAGGGGAAATTTTTTTGCCCGGGGCAGAAGGGCACTCCCCATTTTTTGTTTTGGGTTGAAAAAAAGGAACCCTTAGGGTAATGGGGGAAAATATTTTTCGGGGCTCTAGAGGTAAATTGGGGGTTTACCCCCTCTCAAATAGGAGGGAAATTTTTTGGATGTGAAATTTCCCGGGATAACTTGAGATAATCAGGCGACCCCGGAAAAAACAGCTCCGGAACCCCCGATTGTCTTATGTGTAACCCGGCCAGTTTTATTTTCCCTAGATTGCAGTGAGGTTTTCCCGGTTTGTAAACATTTAAACTCCAGTTTTAAATTTGGGGGTGGGTATTAAGTATTCCCTTTGTTATGTATATTTTGGGATATATATTTAAACCTTTTTTAATTTTTTTTTTAAAATTTAAATCCCCAAATTTATTATTTACCGTATTTTCTTTGGTTTTTGTATAAATTTTTTTTGTAATTAATAGGTCAAGGGAACTTGGGATATGACCGTGGTTGGTATCGAAAGGGGGGCATTTTTTGGGACCCAGGTGCCCCCCCAAAATTTCCCACTTGTCTAATATAAAAAATAAAATTTTTTTTGTTATTTTCTGTTTTTGATTAATTTATACATTTGAAAAATGTAATTTTCCAAAAATTAAATTTTCCCGTTGGGGGCCTTCTTGAAAACCGAAAGGGAAAAAAGTTTTAAAAATTAATTAGTTAATTTCTTAATAAATTTTGTGAAAAGACAGAAGGAGGTGGATGTTAAGTTCACAAATTTACTTAATGTGTAGTGGGATTATAATTATTACAAAATTTTTTTTGGGTAAAATAAGCTCAAGGGTGGCTAAAATTATATTAATGTGTATAATATTTAAATTTTTTTGCCAAATTTTTGGGAAGGTTTTTTATTAATTGTATTAATTTTTAAATTTTTATTAGTCAAGTCTGGTAAGTTTATTTTAAAATTTTTATTAATACTAATTTTTTAAAACAAATTCTTGGGGAAAATTTTTTTTTCAGTTTTATTGGGAATTTATAAGCCAAAAAATGTTGCTAATTATATTAATGTGGGATTTTTATTAATTTTTCCTTTTGCCAAATTTTGGAAAGGATTTATATTAATTTTTATAATAAATTTTTAAAAAAGCCCGGCTGGCTAAAGGTTTGTATTAAAAGTTTTTTTAAATTTTTTAAAAATTTTCTTAAAAGTAATTGCTAAGCTCAAGTAGCAGGATTTTTTCAAAGGGGAAAATTGTACTATTTACCCTTTTTAAAGTGCATTAAAATTTTGTACATAATCTGTGTTATTAAGTTGAATTTTTCAATTGGGATCATGGTGAAAAAGAGGGGAAATTTTGTATAGAAGACAAACATTTTGGAATATAAAAGCAAAAAAAAGCATCACGCAAGTAGAAAGGGTCATGTTTAACCCAAAAAGGTTTTAATAAATGTTTGGAAATTTAAGAATCAAGAAACTGTGGAAAACGATGATTTTTAAAATTGTATTTTTGATGCTTTGGGGAAAGATATGATTATTTCAAATTTTATTACAAAAAAATTTGAAGGGATTTGTTTGAAAACTGTGGAGGGTGAGAATGAAGTAGATTTATTTTTAATCAGTATTTGAATTAGAGGAAAAAATTCTTTCTTGTAAAAATCAGGGCCTTTTAAATAAATTAAAATGTGTTAAAAACCCGGCAAATTAAATTTAGTCGCCTTTCCCCAAAAATTTAAAATTTTTCTTTTCCAAAAAATCCCA